>JARRAA010022349.1:0-21058 GCA_030557295.1 Ecitodaemon sp. MM-2014 | reverse complement strand
TGGTGCGTGCCCAGCGCCAAGCCGGAGGTGGCGATCATCACGACGCCGTCGATTTCGGCGCGCACACGGGAGATCACGGCGCCTTTGGCTGGTACGCCGACTTCCCGGTGCACTCGCACTAATATCGGACGTTCAACGTTCAATATAACATCGAGTACATCGGTTTAACATCGAATTTCATCAAAATTTCATTCGAAATCATCTCGTTCTTGCCTCATCGTTCATCTTCATGCTTAATTTCGACTCTTTCCGCTCCGTTTCGATTTAACTTTATTTTTAAATCTTCGAATTCTAGTCTTTGCTTTACTGCCATTACATCCTCCTCTGCCTCTGTCAAACCTTCGTTCTTCTTCTCTCCACTGCTCCGTTCGTCTTTTACGCTACCAGCCGCTCGGCCGGGCCCGTCCTTCTCTTCCTCTGTCTGTTTATTGTTCGAAAAAATAAAATTTGTTATACATTGTTACGTGACTAGTCTCATTGTTTACGTCCCCTGTTTTGCCCACTAAATTACAACGAATCAACAACCCAGTGCGCCAACTAAACGTAGAACATTCGTTTTGATATTGTACATGTTAGGTGCATCGGCTCGCACTAGCTCGCGTCCGAATCCAGATGCGTTAATTTAAGATTGAAGTACGCAATTGATCACAATTCGGCAATAAAGTAAACCAACCATAAAATCAACAAATACGGTACAATCATTTGGTTACTTGTCGTTAAGGCTAATTTACAGATATGTATACATTTTTTTTTTGAGTGTGTACAATTACTTTTGCATGCGCTTGCAGCTTGAAATTCAGTTATTATACGAATATACATGTAAAGCTTGTTCATTTGTCATCTGTTGCCAGTCTACCATCGTTCTACCATACAATTTCGAAAAGTTTATCACGGCGTTTCGACCTTAGCCATATTATCATTAATATTAATACACGTAATATTAATATATAATATAATGCGTAATCGTAATATTGTTAAGAAACTTTCGACTAAACAGCGGCCGAAAGGGTCGAGGGCTCCTTATCTTAGAGTATCCTATGACATGATCTGTAGCGAGACATCAAATACCCCGATCAGTACGTTAGTGGTTTTTTTTTATACATTATACAGAAATATATTTTCTTCTGACTTTTTGTTTTACTTATATTGTACATTGAACAATCACCTTGTTTGCTTTAACTTTGGAATAGCCAGAGTAACAGTTTCATTAGACATTTTAGCAGTTATCAACGTTCATTACAATTAGTATAACTATCAAGAGTGCTCAACTTGTTATTATTACTATTAAATGCAAATTCTTTGGCATTGGTTGCGTCATGGAAGTTGCACATTTTAAAGTGAGACGATTTCGCCTTGCCTTGAGTCTTCAGATTAGTCGTTTGCCTTCGAAATAATTTTGCCCTGTTTGCTTGCAGATCGCCGAAATTGAGCAAAAGTTTCCTGCGCGTGTGTTCGTGTTCGGTCGAATGCACAACCCCCATGAGTGTGGTAAGTTCTTTTGTAACGAGTTCTAATCGTTTAGCCTATCGAGTACGATTGGTAACTTACTTGAGGGTAACGCGTCGCGCATTCTCGTTGGTAGAATACGCGTGGGTTTTGTAGTACTTGTCGTGAAATTTACAATTATTGACATCGAATTACGTTAATACTTACGGCTTCCAGCCCATTATCACTTTTCTGAACGGTACAAAAATACCATGGTTCGGTTCGCTAAAAATGCGCGCGGCGATTAATTGTTTGTGCGCGAAATGAATGGCGGGTGGGATGCTTACCATTGGAAGTACCTCCTATTGTTGTACGTCCCATCGGAGTGTCCGTCCGGCGTGGAGAGTTGCACGCCGACGAATTGTTCCGATTGCGAGAGTAGGTGTCCGACGTAACGCACCCGACCCCCGCGCACGCGTCCCTCGGGCGAGATTACTTTCACCCAGTAATCCAGACGCAAGTCGCGCGGCAGGCGCGGTAGGAACGGCTGCCAGCCAGACGGCGGGACGTTATCTCGTCCCGGTTCGGGCGCGGAGGCTCGACGAAGCCCGGTTTTGGGCGTGCTGTAATACGCGGCGTCCTTGCCGCCGGTTATGCAGTCGATCGAACGTCTTAGATATTGCTCGGCTTCGTCGACGAGACTGTCGGTGGAGTCGCCACTGTCGTTGGTCGCTCCCCAGTCGGAGCGCAGTTCTGGGAGAGAACCGTTTGCGAAACGGACGCGCGAAGGCGTCGTCCGGATGAACGTCTTGCGGCACGGCGAGACCGGGGCGGAGCATCGGCGGGATTGTCCCGGCGCGGGTGGACTCAGCGGAAACATACTCGAGTATCGCGACTGGGAATGTCGGCAGCTCGGAGACGTGGAGCTCCACACCTCGTTCTGTGACTAAATTCGGGAAGGACGTTACGATTGCTTGTTAAATTTTACCGCGCGTGCGTGCGAACTTACGTATCCCGGAGAGTACAGGTCGGTCGTCTTCAAGAACTGCCCGTACTGTAATGGACAAGTCTTCAAATTGGTCGGGCAGAGATGATCGGCGGAGCGCGACAGCTCTGGCACCATGCTCGTGAAGCCGATGTCGGAGAGAAGAATGCGTCGCGCTTCGACGGTTTTATCTGACGGGCGGAGTCTGGACCCCGGCATGGGGTATTTCGATGGCAGGGTCATGAAGTTCTCGCCCATCTTGACCTTCAGGGCGATGCTGGACTCCGATCGCCATGAGCTATTCGCCGGCAGCGCAGATATCTCGGTCTGGGCGCCGGATTCTTTTCGAATCGCGCTCGAAAACGCCAAGAGGGGTCGACACTTCGGGCGCGAGACGTTCATGCCTCTCAATGCTTCTCTACAAAATAACAGACAGTCGATGCAACGGTGCAATCACAAGTGATAGTAACAACTGACAAAACGCGGTTACGATTAACTCACCTATGAATCATAGGCCTGTACTGCAGTGGATTGGGACAAGTGTTCCTCCTACCCATATTGCCATATTCAACGTCGTGTATTCCAACTTTAGAAATATCCGTTTCCAAATACCGGACGCGTTCGTCGAACCTATCGAAGCTTTCGTCTTTCTCCATGCTCTTGTTCTCAAAGCTAGAGTCTTGGAATGAAGAGTAAAAGCTCTTCAGACTCTTCATCTCTTCGTGGTTTATGGAATTGTCAGACTTGGAGTTGTAAATCTGCGAGTTCTCTCTCGTGAAATCGAACGTTTGACTTTGAAAGTTTGAATTTTCCTGATTCTCATTCTCAAAGTTGTCATTGAACACATCATCTTCCAGCTCTCGATCAGAGATGTCTGCAGACAGGTTCTGATCAAAGTCTGAGTGCTTTCTCATGGCTGAAGGAACATAGAGTCCATCAGTGTGACCAGCATTACCTGCAGCACCTCCATCAATCGAAATCAGTGGCTCTTTCAGACTGGTCTCTTTAGTGTCTTCATTTGTGAAAATCAACTCAATGTTGTCCACCTCTTGATCAATGAGATCAGTGCTTGGCGAGTGTTGCACAACTGCATTTGGCAGCTCCTTCTCTTCATCTTCACAGTTAGTTGCATCCGGCGCGTCCTCCTCTTCCTCCTTGTTGGCAGCAAAGTCATCCATGTCTGTGGCCTGTGCTCGCTTGTGGGTGATGTCCAAGTTGATGTTGACAGCAATCTTCTTGTTCTTGTATGTTATTGTCTTGTTGAACTCTGCAGTGTGTGAAGCTGGATCTGCTCTGGCATGCTGGTCTTTAGCGGCGGGAGTGTCAACGATCTGCTGCCTCAGGAGATGGTTCTCAATGCTGAGGGTGGCGACAGCGCTCTCGAGATTATCCACGGGCCAAGATTTCTCTTTCAATTCCAAAATCTCATTGCGACTCTCTTCCAAAGCGCCGCGCAGCGAGACGACCGTTTGGTGTAGAGTCTTGATCGCATCTACGTAGAGCTCTCGGCGCTCGCCATCGTCGTTGTCCATCTTCTTCGCGGACAATCCATACCATCCATGCTGCGCAGCGCACTTCCCAAGGGTGAAACCGACGAGCGCGCCGAGATTATTCTACACCACGGAGCGACATGCGGCCGTCGCAGGTTGATGTCGATGTCGATGCGAATCGGAATCAATAAATTTGTTTTTAACAACCCCTGGGAAGAGGAGATGAGCGCGTAGGGAAGTTATAAAACGCGTACGTCGCGGGCGAACGCCGTCGCGACGGCGAGGTGCGCGCGTCGACCGTCCGTCAGGCCAGGCACGCGGCTTGTTTGCATTCTCTCGTTAGCGCGCACGCCAGCGATTCTCGTCGCCGCACACTGCCGCCTACCGCCAGCGGACGTACGGACTTTCTCGTTCGTGCGCTCCGTCGCCGACCACTCGACGATCGATTCGACCAGCGCGGGCATTGAATTAACAGCGCGCGATAAAGATTTAACACCCGCGCCTTGCGGCTACCTGGCGACGGCCGGGAGCAAGCGGCACAAGTGTCCGGGGAAGACTGGGATGCAAGTGCGCGCCGCGCGCTTCCAGTCTTTCGAGTCGTCTGGGGAGCACTGGAAGGAGGCCCTCCGGTTAAATTACGGTGCGCAACTCGCGCGGCGCAATCCATAGCTGACGTCATTCGAACAAAAAATAGACCGCGCGGCCGGCAACGCAAAGAAATGAAAGATACAAAAACAAACGCGCGCCCTCGAGCTGCTTTTAGATTAGTTTGCACTTTACTTGCAAAAGATTTCGCGCCTTGAAGTACGAGCTCCAAACCGTAATCCAGCTCCAAGCTTCGAAACGTTTTCCAACTTCCAAATTAATCCGTTCGGCTGCGCCTGGATAACATGCCTTCCCGATCCTCAATATCAACGCCTTCAATATTACTTGGGAAGAATCAGCCCTGCTTAGTAATCAGTTTAAAGTCGCACCGACCTGGGTAAATGTGGGGAGTCAAGGTGATCGAGTCAACTAGTTTAGAAAGAAGCGAGAAAAAAGAACTCAACCTTAAGGAACATCATAATACGTCTATTTATACCTCAGTTTTTGTATTCGTGTTATACATACACCATCCAACTCAACTAAAAATACATACAATAAACGTAAAACTCAAACGACACGTACCGCTTACTTGTAGTCATACGAATAACAAAAGATGTGCATCCTAAAAATACAAAAATGTCAATAAACGAATGTGCCGGGGATTGAATCGCCATGCTCGCCATTGATTCGGTAATTCAGTAATACAATCAGCAGTATCCTTTGCCATTTCATCGAATTTTACAATCAGTCCATATTGCACGATTCCGGCCCAAATCTTATTATAAAACCGAAGTTCTTTTTACTCGTACGAAATACTTCAAACTAATTGCAATCGGCGAAATAAAAAGTACTTCAACAATTAGTATATATGTATCATTATATATAGTTACACAAGTCTCGTGAAAGTGAATGCGTTGTCACGTCATAGTGGTGTTTCACATTTCGCTTATTATACTTACATCTAGAGTTAAGTACGACAATAAATATAATTCTCTATTCTCGGATTCGCTTTTATTGTTAGTGCGTCCATGTAAACTCGTTTAAATATTTCACTATTCATCGCGATTATTGTATTCATCTATCATTGCCTCGGGTTAAGCAAAATCAATTACGAAAATATTTCGATTTCTTCGTCAATTTGTTCTCACTGTGTTTGTAGTAAACAAGTTTTGCGTACGACGCAAATGCAACGGACAGATTCGCAAGGCCTTCGTCACTTCCTATACTATTCTATTCCCAGCTGCAATCTCGACGGAACTTATTGTTAGCGTAATCGCGATAATCTCACAATTAAACCGTACTCGTAATGGTGTGGCGTTTGCATTAATAAAGATTGCTTTGATTGCGACGTGGAAAGAAGGGGCGCAACGCGAGTGGACTTAACGCATAAATGACTATTCCTGACACAACGTCAGTTTCTTCGATTTGCTAGGCAAACGGAGCAGACCAGGAGTTGCCAGTCTGCTGCTACCAATCACAATTGTTCAACAATATAGTATAAATAATGGACAACAGTTATGCTTTACAGAATGTAATAAATACTCCGCAGTGTCTGCGCCTTCCCTCTAAAACGTCTAAAGATTGTTTTTTTGATAGTTTGAGTTCTCGTTTTGATCCAATGTTGATGCGATTCTATATTCTAATCGATATATTTTGATTGGTTCGCGAGCGATTCGCGTTCTTTGTTGTTTATTACCTTCTGAAAGCACGACAATAATAACGGACACTCCAAACGGACGAAATCTCCGAAGTGTTCGATAAATTTGCTATGATCGTGTAACAACGAAATTCTCACTAAGCGGTGCGCGATTTCTCTATATTGGCGATCTCGCTGGGCGTGAAACCGAGGATGCTTTGGATAGCGCGCAAATGCCCTTGGCTGTTTTCCTTATCAGTGAGGAAGTAGTAGATCGCCGACTTCAGGAACTGCAGGGTAATCTCCGGATCGATCTTCTTGTGCTTCGCTTCCATGACTTGCTTATACATCGCCTGTAAACATTAGACAATGTTCAGGTCGCGACCGTCACTTTTTGCGATCAAAAAATGAGTTGTCTTGATATAATACTTGAACATTCGTCTAAATTTAAACAGCGAGCGGAGTAATTATTATAAGCGTGAGTGACACGCGGACATGTGCAGAAAGCAATGAAAATTTCAAACGAAAAACGACAGAAAATACGACTACAGTAAAGGTGTAAACAGCGTGCCAGGGTGCATCTACTCGTGAGTTGTTATCTATCAAGTCCATCGCCTTGGTATATATTTGGAAACAAAAGTCTAGCAATAAATTAAACGTCACAACTTAAGGAGGATACTGATGCGACACTTTACCTTCCTGGCACCTAACACCCATAAAGTCACAGCCTCTTTTGCACTGAGCAGTGGTTTCAAGCTGTTAGATGGCGAGCAAGATGATACGGTAGGCGCGTAATCAATGTCCTACAAAACGGTCATTAGTCACATGGGATGTCTCGGCGATCGCGGGCGGCACAAGTTCAGCGGCATAGTTTTTGGTTAATTCCAAAGCGATCACACACGTTAATAGAATATTTCGTTTAGCAAAACAACAACGGATTGACATAGCTCGGTGTGTGTGTGTGCTTCGTCTTTATAAAGAGCACGTCACACGGTGATAAATACAGATAGATACTCACGCGTATGTTCTCTAGCTCCGCCTGCGTCACCTGCAGTTGTTGCAGGAGTTCGGGAACAGATATCCTCGAGGGAGCCGGGTTCGCCACGGCCAGATCCATTACCTTGTTTTCACTTTCCAGTCTTTCCGCTTCTTTTCCCTGAGCATACATCTGAAGATAGGACTTCTTGTGCTTCTCTTCTTGTTCTTCGAGCTTTTTCAGCGCTTCCTCTAGCTGGATCTCTAGTTCGTGGATCCGTTCTTTGGCATTTTCGAATTCGGGTACGATTTCCCAGTATCTACGTTACCGACACACACGCACGACATGAGCACCCAGTTGACTGACATTCGATCAAACTTACTTCTTGTTTATTTCGGCGATTCGTTGCAGCAGTTCATCGACCTTCTCGTTGTGTTTCTGGCGAGCTTCCTGGCTTTCCGTCTCGTGGGCTTTGACCAAGTTCTGAATCCGCTTCTCGTATTCGGACATCAATTCCTGGTGCTCACACTCCAGATCGCGTAGGAGCATGTTGGCAACAGTTGCCTTGTCGACCATTTCGTGTTTGGTCTTCTTGAAGGGCTGCAAATTCATCATTAATACTTGTACAGCGTGCTTCGAAGGTCCAACTTACCGAACCATTGAACTCGTCGCACAACATGGAGTCCTTGGAATGCACCGATGAATTAGTATAATCGTCATAATGACCCGAATCCGTGTAGGAACTGGTCATCTCACTATTAGTCGCTAGGTTTCCGTCGGGCGTGTCGACGCCTAGCTCATCTATTTGGTTCTCTTTGACGGTGATCGCGTCACTGGAGTTGGATCTCTCCTCGGGTGAGCTTAAGGCCGCCTTGTACAGCCTTAACTCCACCACTTCCTTGGTGAGCTTGACGATGTCACTATCGCGACTGTCCAGGTCCTTCTGGGCCTGTTGCAGCAGCGTTTTCAATTTCCTCACCTGCCTCTGCGCCCTCTGAGTGGGTGTCAGATAATCCTCCCCGGTTTGTCCGGCGTGCTGACTGCAATGGAACACGTACTTCATACTCCTTCCGGAGAAAGTGGTGCCATTCCTTGCCACCGAGGCGTGGTCACAGCTCGAGGACGCCATGCTCAATCCGCTGATTCCACTGGTGATGCTCTCCGCGTCCCAATCGGTGGCGCGCGATCTCTGCTGCGAACGTGCGTACTCGGATGGCGACGTTGGAGGCGTACGAGGCGAGGACATCGCGCTCGTCGCCTGCGGAATCGCCAATCGCGACGATGTTGTGTTGCTCAAGTTCAGACTCTGCGCAGAAAAAAAGAGAAATACTTGCTTAATATTTGACGTGCGAAATCGAACTGAAACTTGCTTCATATCGAGCCAGTGAACAGTGAAGGCCGTGCCTAATCTACAGCACGATATGATTGATTCTTGTAAACGGTCGGGGGAAGTATATATAAAACTATAAGCGTTTTAAACAGCGAATTGACACTCATTGACCTGCTGCCGGCCAGTAATATCGCGTAATTTCGATCGCATGTTTGAAGTAATTCTTGCAGCGTCTGCGCCGAAGACAAAAACATTTTGCGGCGTCGATGTCCATGTCGGACATGGTACGCGCGCCGCCGGATTGTGTTCTTAATGCTCGTATGATTGCTTTAATAGCAATAATGTTTTTTTAGCGTCGAGAGAGGCGAGCGCTAACACCAAGAACGCCAAGGAACTAGAAAACAACAGACACGGCCATTTAAATTACTTCGTGTGGTTGACTCTCCACTGTGGTGTTTTTCGGCATCGGGAATTCTAATCTTATTACGCTACACAGATAAAGCGCTGTTGAGGCATTTTCCCAATCATCGAAATGCACCTGGAAAATATGTAAATGGAATGTTTACAAAACAAAGCTATCAGCTGCTAATAATAACGGACTAACTTGCTTTGACAATTGTGTCGTGTTATCGTTCGCAATTCGTTCACGTAGACTCAAGGCCGCACTATCGACTTTTCGTTTTTTTTGTTTGTCACTCTATACGTTTGTCGTTTGACAGTATAGCGCTTATCATGTCTTATTTCGTTCTACTCATGAAATACCTCCTCGCATTGGTGCACGTTTCGTTTACGCTATTAAGTTTTCCACTTGACAATTCGTTCCGTTGCATTGCCCGCGCCATACCCCATTATTTTGCTCTTATCAAGGCTCCATTTAGTAATTTGCGAAACTCGTGGAAGTTGCGCTTCGCGCAAGACTACAAACTCTCTCGACCAGCAAGTTACCGACGGGAAATTCAATTACGAACGAAGCTATTATCTTGTTCAGCAGATACAACAAGTTGGATGTATCTGCGTAATAAATCGACGCGAATTTTATTAATAACGCAATTCGTTTAATTAATAGAATGCTGCGCAATAATAAAAAAAAACGAGTTATTCGTAAGTGGGCACGATGGTTTCCGCGTAAAGTCGTGAGAGTATTTATCAAATTCATCACGGACGTGGAAAAGAAATGTGGAGCAAATAATGTGAATTTTTGCGCGGTCCGAAGAGAATGCCGGAGAAAGCCGGAAACGACGCGTCGCGGCGATCGAGTGTGATTTCCACCGGCTCTCGGCGCGAGGCGCACGTTAAATTGACGTCGACGCGTATTACATAAAATTGTCTATTAAAATTGATTGCTAATTGCGGAAATCTTAAAATTGCCCACGCGAACGCAGGCAACGGAGGTTTACTTACAAATTGTGTGTGCCTTCGCGTAAAGTAGGCGAGGGTGTTTGACTGACCTATATTATGATAAAACTCAGTCGATAACGTGAGTCAGGTGATGCGCTCACATATTCGTAACACGTAGGTGCATTAAGTATAAGATGCAGGTGGTATGTCCGGCTCACTAAGAACACGATGGTTTCCTCTTCGCTTTCGTAATAAGTCCGTCGTAAAAATAAATTTCATGTCGATTTTATTGGTCTGTTTATTCACATAATCGTATTATCCTGTTGTTGGTCGACCGATGACCGGAATTAATTATAAAAATTCAATTATTGTGAAGGACGACAATCGACAGGACACGTTGCGTTTCCCAACAAGACATGCGCGTTTAATGATCGTACGCATTGTCGTCGCTTTTGTTATTTACGCCGTTTCTTAACCTTTGGCATACTCCGCTATAATTATTCGTCACTGTTCAGTCCAGGGAAACTCGACGCTCGACCTCTAGAGCGACCGACTAGTAAAATTATTATTACCATACTTTCTCCCGCCGTTAATGGTTAATGATGTGGTGATTAATGGCGCGACGGATGATTTGATGATACAAGCACATGCAAATAAAACGCACAATGTGGTGGCGATGTGGCAAGACGTAAAACTCGCGTGCGATGCAGAGGAAGTTGGCAGGTTGCAGTCAAGTGCATAACTGATCGCCGCTGATCGATACGCTCCCTGCCGAGGGCTGCGTGGCGAGCAAAGTCGGCGTGCAGGAAGGGCAGCCGCCGCTGCCGAGGGTGCGATTCTCGTGAACACTTACCAAGCTGCGAGTGCGATGCGAGAGGCCGTTAGGGGCGTGCGCCCCCATCGGCGCGCCGTTCCTCCGTGCGCCCGTCGTGGTGCCGCCGTCGTCGGCCCGCTCCGGCCGCGTACTGCCCGGCGCCGCCGCCGCCGGCATATGGAAGGAATGCTGGCGGCGAGGAGCCGACACCGGTGGCGGCACCTCGCGTCCCACGTCGGCGGCGCTGTACTGCGCGGCGTCGACGCCGAGGGGCGTCGCGGCGCGATCGCCTTTCACGCGCACGCTGTACGAGCGTCGGAGTAGCAACGGCGACGCGATGGGAATGCGGGATGTTTTTGACTCCGCCATCTTTGCTCGGTCTGGAACAAAATGAAAGCACTTGCGAGAACGCATCGAAAGCGTAGAGACCCGAAAGGTGTCGATAGACGTGATTAGAAACTGGAGTTACGACCAACACTTCATAAAGTGCATACAGTTAACCTAGTCTAGAGTAATTGCAGATGTCGTCGCGTAATTTCCTTCTTGGATTTATTCAGTGTGCGTTTCCACGCGATGAACTCGAAACGCACGCGGCCGCAACCGAGCGCAGCCGCGCGTGAATTATGTTGGGATCGCGCACATTTTACAACTATTTTTCGTTGCGCGCGCGCGCGCGGATGGCTCATAAGCACACAAAAGTTTTGGAAGCGATTCGGCTCGCAGCGACGGGCTTGATAACGCACCCACGGCGCTACCAAACATAGCCCGAGCGATAGCACCCGGGAGTACCACCGGCGCCGTGGAGGCTCGGAATTGGCGAAGCACTCGCCATAAAGTTATCGATATTTCGCTCCACTTCACATTCCACGCTAAAACCGAAACAAAAACTACCGCTAAAAGGAGGCGAAATCAGTTCAAGCATTTCTCATTCGCCGCTCTCTCAACGAAGGCGATAAAATCACAATAATTGCCCGCTAACAACACCGGAGGCCGTGGAAAATGGATGACATTTTAATGTGCTTCGGAATTTCTTGTGCCCGCCGAAGAAAGTCAAGGAACGATTTGCATTTGGCGTTCCAGTTATTCGCGCTAACAAGTTGTATCATAATAACACTCGAGCCTGACAGAGAGATTACCGTTTTTTACATTAAGAAATGCCGTCTAATCATTAGCTAAACGCGGTAACATATTGTTGACGGACTGTGGAATGCGCGCTGTTTTGACACTTATAAGTTCCGCTCGAGAATGCCGCGCATGACACGCAATTCACTTCGATTTGGCAACGATTGTTCCACGATTATTTCCACTCCAAGAATACATTTTGTTGCTGGTATTTTTAGAGCGCACTCGTACGCGCCGAAATGTATCGAAGACAACAACAAAAAATAGACCCAGTTTAAACGCGTTTTTAATTTCGATGTTGTACAATGTTTACAGTTGCACAATCGCCGCCGGGTCGCGGATGTGTTTGTTGCTTTGTTGTCCGACAACTTTTCTCAACGCAAAAAGTCGAAAGCTTGTAAATGTCACAGCCGCAAAACGAACAGAAGTTTAGAGTGCGTTCGAAACGCGACCATTATTCATGGAGTTCTAAAGTAGCATAAACGAAACATGCATGTAGACACAAACTCTACCTACTAGTTTTCAATCAATATTAATGACTGTTTAATTATAGACATTGGAAGGCGCATCCTGATCATCGAATATTTCCAATTGTTTGGCAGTACGTACCTTTTTCGCTGCTTACGGCAAAAATCTCATCGTCCGGCACATATTCACAAACAATTTACCTGCATTGCCAGCAAGACAAGATAATCGCTCTTATCTCATTTGCGCGATGTTATCATTGTTATTTTGGTGCGCGTCGCAACAAATAGTTGGAAATGTTAAACGTGATTTACGGAGTCGGCGTTCGGAAGCGCGGCGCGGTTTTTGTGTTGTTGTCGTCGCGTGCGCGGAAAAGTTCAAACTGACAGCTCCGTCGCGACGATCACGTCCACCAGGTATGCCCGCCCCGGAGCGACTTAAGTCGCCGCGAGCGACTCGGCGCGCGCTCATTGCGCGACGGCCGACGTGGATTCATGCGGCGGATTCACGTCGATCTACGAGTACGTGATTGCGTTCGCGATAGTGCCCCTCGCGGTGACGCAACGGAGAGAAACCGCTGATTACGCGGCCGGCGATCGCGCAATCGGAGCGAAAGGGAGCCGAGATCTATGCAGCGCGCTTCTCGCGCTTCAAACTTGTGCTTATTTCAAATTTGTTTAGTTGGCTATCGACGTAGGCCACCCGGCGAACAGGTGCAGAGAAGTTGGTTGCGTATAGTCATACCACAATTGTGCTGGAAATATGCGTTATTGGTATGGTTGGTATGGTTGGTATCATTGATGTTAGCTCAATTTGAAGGTACACCTGAAAATCAACTCATTGCCAATCAGATTGTGAACAAATCCGAAGTAAACCTGTCGGTACCCTGTCGCACAATATAATTAGCACCCTCTGTGATCTTTCAACTGACTGACTCCACCATTTGGCTCCTCTGGTCACCCGATACCCTGCCTACCATCTTCCGTCGACCTACCAAAGCACCGCATCGTTACCAAACGCTACAAATGTGCACAGAGAGAAACCACACATCCTGCTTTATATATAGGTATATAGATAATATCATTTATTGTCACCAAAAGGTAGCCATCATGACTCTTTGTGTAATATACAAAAATACACAATATATCAAAAGCACGCTAGCGTCATAAATTTGAATACAAAATATTCGATTTATGTACATTTCCTAAAGACTTCTGAATGCAACTCATGCGATCTTGCATTCATATACATCAGTTCATTAAATAGTAACTAGTCCTATCTAAATCTCCCTTCGCAACTAATGATTAATTATTAATACTATGCCAATTCCAGTAATTTTGCTACGTTCCAGCAGTATTTTTTCATCACAGAACATATTTGTTAAAGAATTTGTATTATATATCAAATTCGACGGAGATTTGAACCAGTACCACGAGGAGCATAGCCTAAATGAATAACGTCTAACGGGTCTAATGACATGAGATTTTCGGTTGATATTCTAGAAATCTTCTCACATCCCCATCTTTTGCGGCTGTATGCTCTTGATCCACACCTCGGGATTGTAAGTCCCAAGATCGCCGCCGAGTTCGGTGGGGAGGATATCCTTCGGCAGGTAGTCGTGTAGAGTACTCAGGTTATTCCCGTGCACGTAGATCCTCTCCTTCACCTTATCTTTGAGGAAGGGCTTGATGACTGTCAACGCCGCCTCCACGTACCACGGCTGTCCTATGAAGTGGACGCCTTTGAATCGTGCCGGAAAGCAGTCCTGGAGACCTTCGATCATTAGCTTCAGGACGGACGGCTTGAGGTTCGCCGTTTGGCGTAGGGAAAACTCCGTCCAATCCACCACGACGACGAAGCCGTTGGCTTGGTTTTGAATGTCGACGATTAGCAGCTCGAGGGCGACGAGAAGGGCGCGGTAAACGCTGGATAAGGAATAGGTGCAGTCCCAGTTGTTAGCGTGCAGGACTAAAACGGTGCGACCTTTGCGGTCTCGGGCTCCGAGGACGCCCGGGAGCACGTTTTCGAGGGCTTTGCTCACGTCCGGAGCGCTCGCGTTTAAATTTACAAAGAGATCGGCGTTACGTCTCCTGTACCAGTAGTAGTTCTGTATGAGAAGGTAGGCGTCGGGGACGTTGAATTTTCTAGCGTAAAGGAAGCGAAGGAGTGTGCTGTCATCTTGCTGCATGTCCGTCTTCAGTTGTTCGTCGTTGCCGCCTTGGATGAAGGAGCGCAGCGCTTGTATCGCCGTTGTTTTGTCGACGGCCTTCTTTCTCGACTCCTTGATTTCGTTGATGTGGACTTCATGGGAAATCATGCTGGTCTTCCAGTCAAATTCGAGATATTCCGCCATTTTTACCCTGAAACAACGAATTTTCCTTTAGTCCTAATCAAGACTCAGAAGGTCATTTATGACATAAGATGGTTCTCCTGGCTTTGGGTGCTTTACGTTTTGAAATAGGATGGACATCTGCGTGCCATATAACAATCAAACTACTATTTAAGATCAAAGCGAATGGCAAAACCGTAGGTCGTCAATGCATTCGAGGCCTTTGTGTCTTCGCACTTTGTTACCCAAGGAGTTACCGGAGCATCAAGAGTAACATCAGGACAGTGAACAAATAGCTGTAATTAACTCGCGAATCCGTTAACTCGAGTTGCGTTTTACGAGTGCGCCTAGGCATTTGGAACGTTTGCAATCTGACGTTCGAAAAAACACGACGAGCATAATTAGACATTATCAGGCCGTTCGATACTATTAAGCCAGACACCTTTTAAAAACTTCCCAACGCGCTATTTTTACACTGATAATTTCCGTACGTTTTTCCGAGAACCACCACGTCAGCATTTAAATCTGCCGCACTCGACTGGGCGAATATTGAATTCGCAAATGATTACGACGATTTGATATTTTCCAGATGGCAATCCAAATAAATCGGATGAGCATTTTAATTGGAGTGCCTGTGTCCGTGTCGTGCGCGCAATTGAATTTAAAAATGAAAAACGTCCATTGTGAGAAGGGATTGATTACAATTCGTCACGAGTTGTTCCGCCGGTTCGGCGGCGCGGAGAGGCTCACGTGTCGTCCGGCAGGGGCATTCGGTGTCGTTCGAATTAAAACTGAACAATGCCTATTTATTTGGCTATGCGTACGTATTATGCTTATCCGCCGACTGTGTTTACTTTTAGCTGCAGAACGGCGAACAATGCGCGGTAGCATCGCAGGAACAATAAACACACGTACGGCGCGCGCTCGTACGCACCCGATGCAACGGGCCGGTAGCCAACGTCCGGTTTGGTGGGCGCCAGCCCCGTCCGTCGACGAAACATTTGTTTCGTAATTCCGATCGTGTGCGTTCGCCGGCATGCGCCGGAAACGTAATCAATCGCGCACTTTTGATTCGTTCGAAACAAAAGTGACCGGCGAACGTTTTATGACGCGTAATTTTACAAAACCAACAATGGTCGCTCGTTTTATTACGGGGATTGTGACTAATTGCGCGGCATTGTTCGTCGTTATCAGCAGCGCGAGATGCTCATGCATAGGTACGTATCACGACCGGGTCCGACGCCCTCATTTGCATGCATTCAACCCAATCGCTTATCGTGGCCGCCAGCGGCGCAATAATATATTAACGCGATAACTTAAAATAACTTCAAATAAGAAACAATGCCATATTTTCTAGGCAAACAGAAACAAGCCGGTGGCTTAATGTCGAATCGCGCATCGGCAAAATATTTTTTTCCACGCGCATTACGCGTTCGTGTTCTCGGCGAATTGTTTGCGAATCCCGCAGCACAACAACGTCGCCGATTTAAACAAGCCAACGACACTGGCCGCTCGCAACCGTTCGGATAATTCGATCCAATTAACATCTCTAATTGTTCGCGATAATGATTTGAATTAATCGTGATGGACGGGCCGTCCGGGATTAGTGCGGACGAGTTTGCACTCGAGCGTCCAGTCGGTTACCAAAACGGACGCGCGAATCAAAGAGCAAGGACAGGAGCGCACCTGCCGCAAATAAATAAATTCAATTAAGCCGCCGTTAATTATGTAATTACGATGTTGTTTACGATTAGTCGCATTCCCGGCGGACGGATTTGGGCGACGCGAGCGAAGCAGGTGGATATAAAACGGACGCATGCATTAAATTTGAGGCAATTAGTAAATAATTGTTAATTCTTAACTCGTGCATGACGCTACATTTAGTGGGCGCTCGATGCTGGCGAAGAGAGCCTGTTGGACAATGGATATTGGGAACGAATTTGGTAACGTTACGAACTATTGTCACTAACCTGTGATGTGCGAATTGAATTGTGCCCGAGCGCAACAACGGCGGTTTGTTGAATTCGTTAGCGCACGATGCGGCCAATCGATAATTCGCGGCGTCGCAGACGGTTTTCCGCGGAACGCAACCGGTGTGTTAATTAACCACCTTTAAAGCGTAGCGCTCGATCGACTTAAAGGCCGCGCCGCTTCCAAGTGTCGAATGATTATCACCGTCTTGTCGTGGTGCACGTGCGAAGTTAAAGATTCCGATGCGATAAACGCGTCGGGTTTGACTGAAGGTTGTGAAAAAATGGATTGTTGTTACACTTGCTAGTCGCGCCGGCTGACTCAGTTGTGGGCGCAACGCGACAATAAATCGATATTGGCACAATTACGAACTAACCCACGTTAGTCGGCAAGCGCGCGGAGCGACTTTGCGTGAATATTCGGCGCGTCTGGCGTCGGTCATAATCGTCGCACTGGATGCGCGCGAGCTTGCGACTTAGCCGATCGGTATCGAGCGGAATCGAGCGGCGCCGCGTTCACTGCTCGCACTGATTGCTGCACGAGGTGTTGTACGGAATCTTGGCGTGCGTCATTGAACCAAAAACGCCGAAACAAACGCGAAACCGCCGACCGGCGAGCCGTGCGCGCGTCGAACGAATGGCCTCGCGATCGAGTCGCGAGTCGTCTCTGCCGAGCCGGCTGGTAGCCTTCAGCGCCGCAGCTCCTCGCCGAGTTGTTTACCTGCAGCGCGCGGTCCTCCTGCTACTTCTACCTCCACCGCGGGGCCAGCTACCATCGCGGCACCGTGGGCAGTGCCGTACTGCGGCGCCCACGCGCGACCTTACGTACTTGTTTCACTCGAAGCGATTTTTCCAGCGAAAATCGATGAACTCTTAATGGGACCGAGGACGATTTCGTAGGTTCGTCCGAAAGGGTTGCATATGCTGACGAGGACGAGCGCGGCATTTCCTTCTACTCCTCTTCAACGCTCTTTGACAAATGCACGTCGGTTTGTTTCGGAGGTAAACTTTTGAAGGTACAAACTTTTCTAAAAAATAAATCCGATACTGCATTTGCTCACTAACGATTCACCTTTTGCGCCGCGATGACTCATTACTGGCTGGGCGGACGTAACCATGCTTGTGCTTGTAGCGGCATCCGCGGCAACCACGGCGGCATCAACATATGGGCACCTCGTTTTCATTTCACCTGCGTAGCGGTGCTTCACGTGCGCCCAACTTTCCTGTCACTAGCAGCCGGCCTGCCGCATTACGAGCTTGTCCATACTGCAATGCGCCTTATCCGACCCTCCTGCCAGGTGTAACAATCTCGGATATTAAAAATGGTCCCGCCTGAACGTGACTTCGCCTAAATTTCGAATAAATTCGACGTCCTTTTACTGCGAAAATCATCTGAACTTTGAATAATGCCTAATCCCCGCATTGTATTCTCCTCGAAGGCTGTTCCTGCTCATTCAATTCCACTCGATGCTCACCTCCGTGGAAACATTCTGCATGCTAAAGGATCTCGCGCGCGTTATTCTGAATCAGTCGGGAAACTCGCGTTAACTTATCTTCTTTGCCATGAACGGATTCCGGCGCATCATCGTACGATTTGACAACTTTGTGTCTTTGGGCGTGAATTCCTCTCTAGAAATCATCGACCAAAAATGGTTCCTCGTAAGAGCACGCTCGACTTTGTCGTTATAAATAAATGTACGTTGTGCATTGCGCGCAAGGTGCAATTATACAACAATTTCGTTGCGTCATCATTGCGCCGGGCGCGTTTACATAATTTAACTCTGTGCATCGCGTCGGCCTCTTTGCGTGCGAAACTGTAGAAATAGTAATTACAAAGATAATAGGAGTAATGCGATAGCGATGTTGCTACGACAATTCGCCGTGCTGTAACTAGAGTTGCCTATGACTACGCTCCATGTCTAACGGAATTCGATGTAAAAATCGGCATGGAAAATTTCGTTTGAAACGCGCCCGTTACAAACGCTACGGCGAATGTCGAAGCAATTTCGCGCATGATATTTTTGGCATTTATATTTTCGCATTCGGCTCCTTACGGGCGGAAACAACAACGAAAGTTGTTTCGTAGGCCCAACTGGTCTGGATGTGGATCACGAAATGTTAAGAATCAAGGTGAGCTTTTCGCATTTTGCAACGTTTCGCGCAGCGCAGAAATCAACATCGAAAATACGAAGCAGTATTTTGAATCGTGCAAGATGGGCCAGTCATTTAAAGGTCATTGATCTCAAATAATTCCAGTCCAAATGGACATCAAGTGGACCTATAGGGTTCACTTCAAATGCCAGAATGGCGAGGACATCCATATCTAGTGCAGCAGATATTAGTACTTCCTGTTTAATGGTATTTCGACAACTGAAAAAGTTCCTATAGTTTTATTCTCTCTCAAAAAATTATACTGGTACGATAACAAATAAAAATAACACTACACCTCACTACATTATGAGGTGTAGGTTGACGCTTTTTCTGGGAAAACCTATACAATAATAGTAACAGTGGCGCTTATCGGAAAAATCCATTTACGTTGCATTTCATATTTCGTAAACGTTTGGAAAAATATTTCGTAGAAACGAATAACATTTCTATTGTTCAACGATTTGTTGATACATTGCCGCAGCGAAATCGAATTTTCATGAAAAGCAAACTTTTATAAAGTGATGTCCAAATGGTAATTCGGGATTGGTAATTAGGTAGTGAAGCAAGGGACTTACTCATGCAATGACAAGTCGCGCAATGCCAGCGATAATTGTATTAATAACTCATTAACAATGAAGAACCTTAGAGCGAAGCAATTGTTGCACTTTTAATCATACTTTTCGTCGAATGTGCAATGCCACACTAATTCGCTGATAATGCGCTGCATTATAATTACACGCCCGTGTGTAATTCGAGCATGTGCGTAATTTATGCAACATTCACTTTCCGGGTATGCCGCGCGCGTCGTTGGAACATGCCGCATCCGGCAATGGAGGTGGTGCGCAAGACGCGCTTCGCGAGGAACGCAATGCCCGCCACCTCTATCGCCGCCGGCGCTGCTGCCACCTATTCGCGATTCGGGCCGCCTTCCAGCCCGCGGGCGCAACGCGCGGAATAGTTGCTCGTCACCTAGTATCGGGAAGAGTCATCGGGCCGCAGCGCACATTTATCGCGCTTATCGTGCGCGTTCGACTTGACAACAACACGCCGGCATTTATTTTGGCCCAGTCAGTGTCAGTGTCGGGCGGCGACGGCAAGGGTTCGAATTGTCCGAATCGCTGCGCACCGTTTATTGCGCCTCCATCTAGCGCACGACGTACACGCGTACTTTTGTACGGCGCGCTTTCATCATGAAATTCCCCGGGAGTTTGCTGCTGCACTTGGCGATCGCGTTGTCGTACGTCGGCATCTTCGCCTACGAGATGTGCTTCAACAACTTGGCACGGCTCGTCCCCGAGAGCAGGGGCACCGTCTTCGAGACCCGCCTGCGCTTCCTCACCTACTGGAACTTTGTGAGTAGATTGCGCGCCGCACGCAGACTAATTAGATGCACCCATAATTCCATAATCGATCATTCCATTCACGCCGGTTTCGAACGCCGGGCCGGCTCTCCAATATCAATACGCTTCGATTCCGATAACGCGACTCCCGAATGCATCGAATCCGAACGGGCAGCATCAATGTGCGTCGTAAATGTTTGATTTGGGTACAGCTGCAGTTGCCCTCTAATTATTCAGACTGATGATGATGATGATTATTGCCAATTAAATCGAAACTAGCTATAATTGTTTACGATGCATCGACGCGGTTTGCAACGTGGAAAAAAACGTATAACAAATTTTATTTCTGCTCGAGTTAAAGGACAAAATTCCGAAACTTCGAAACGACGTCGACTGTTAACCAGCGCCAGCGTCTCGAACGCGAGGGCACTTTTGTTCCGCCAACGCGAAACGTACGTACGTACGACTTCCGATGGAACTTGAGGGACAAGCGACGCAAGTTTTGCTTTCGCATTATCTATCTATCGGTCGGCGGGGAATGTTGGAAATGCTGCGTTACACAATCCAGAGCGTAAATTACTGTTTAGTATCGTGTTCAGTTCCTCGTGTTACTACAACAGATGAATAATCTAATGTAATGGAACTTAATGTCAACTATCAGGGGTGCTTATCTTGTTTGGTAAAGACAGGACGTGTTTTCACACGTTGCAAATCTGAATCGGGTTACACGGGTAGTCGAAAACAAACAGTCGTTGCGATCGTTTGCAAAATTATTGTGCGACAGCATTTAGTTGCAGGTCACACGCAAATCACTGAAAGTGTTCGCTCTCGTGCTCCGCGCGTAACAATTATAAATTCCTGCGAACCTACAGTCGTTACTCGTGCGCCGGCTGTAATCACGAGCGACATTGTGATGCGGGGTCACAAGAGGCGGGTGGCGGCGCGCCGGAGGCAGACAGTATCAAAATCGGTACCCCTCTTTTGCCCCCTCGTGACCTGGCGCTCTGCCAGCAATTACAAGAGCCAACTGACGGCGCGAGGCCAAAGCACTTGCCGCGCGCGACGCGCACTTGTAATAGTAATAAGTAAAATTGAGTAAAAG
>JARRAA010022344.1:0-20968 GCA_030557295.1 Ecitodaemon sp. MM-2014 | reverse complement strand
GTCATAGATCGGATTGCAACTTTTCGAAATATTGAACGCTGCAATTCCTCTAGCTTATAATTTCTTCAGTCCCGGCTTCACAGTCGCACATAATAATGCGCGATCTTCAGATTCAGGTAGTATTTTCTGGGACTCGAAAATAAGTTGACATCTCAGGCTTGGCTAGGCTAGGCTAAACTAGCCAAAGTGTGCAGCGCCTTAAAAATAATTTACGAGTCAGGCTGGGTAGCCTAGCCTAGCCTACCCAAAGTGTGCACACGGTCATTCTCCGAAAATTCGGACAGAAAATTGAGGCGCTGCACACTTTTGATAGATTAGACTAGTCTAGCCTAGTCTGAGATGTCAACTTATTTTCGGGCCCTAGAAAATACTACCCGAACTGGTATAGAACTGAAGGCCCCGCATAATAATGACGTATAGGGACGGAATAAATTAATTTTTGCGTCATCATCCATTTTCGGACGATCTTCTTTCTATTTAATTAATAATTAAATACCACGACTCGCTTGGAAATTTAATTCTGATTACGAACATATATCATTTGTTGCGGTTCTGACTGTAACTTTGCGAAATATACACTGCACTAAAAACTACAATATTTCGAAGTTACAGTCCGATCTACAACAAATTAAGTATGTGCGTAATCAGAATTAACGTCAACAATGACAGGAAATCTTTGAGGTGTAAGAAGGGTAGTAGTAATCCGAACAAAATAAACAATATGTCGTACCACGGAGATACTATAACGGAACATTTCAATGAAAAATTGAAGAAATCGGGAGAATAATTCCAGAGTTAATTAGCAAAACGTCTATAAAAACACAAATATGTACAAGAAATGCATTTTTTTGCGTTGTAGCACTAAAAAATACGAATTCAAGCAAACCATTCAATACATCATTTTATAGAGAAACTAATAAGGAATATTTTCACAGAAAAACGGAGAAAATCGACCGACGAGCATTGTAGTTATTAGATGACACGTCGACACAAACAAATTACAAAATATTAATCTCCAAACATATTTCTCTTTTACTTGCACCATAGGGCCGATAATATGAATCCAAACAAAATAAACAACACACCATATTATATAGAAACTAATACGCAACATTTTTATAAACAAGTGACAGATGGCGGTCGAATAGTTTTTGACTAATTTCGTAAAAGGTCAACAAAAACATAAATTAATAAAACCAATTTCTTGCGTATTTGCGTTGTAACAACGGTATCGTGAATGCAAATGACATAAACAATATAGTATATTGTAGATAAACTAATGCGGAATATTTTCGTGCAAAATTGAGCGAAATCGCTCCAGTAGTTTTTGTGTAATTCGTTGAAACGTCAACGAAAACACAAATGTCAATTTCGCTGCCTCTTCTGCGTCGCGAATGTTCTACGGCAAATTAAGTATGTGCGTAATCAGAATTAACGTCAACAATGACAGGAAATCTTTGAAGTGTAAGAAGGGTAGTAGTAATCCGAACAAAATAAACAATATGTCGTACCACAGAGATACTATGATGGAACATTTCAATGAAAAATTGAAGAAAATCGGAAGAATAATTCCAGGGTTAATTAGCAAAACGTCTATAAAAACACAAATTTGTACAAGAAATGAATTTTTTTGCGTTGTAGCACTAAAAAATACGAATCCAAGCAAACCATTCAATACATCATTCTATAGAGAAAGCAATAAGGAATATTTTCACAGAAAAACGGAGAAAATCGACCGACGAGCATTGTAGTTATTCGATGACACGTCAGCAAAAACAAATTACATAATATTAATCCCCAAACATTTTTCTCTTTTACTTGCTCCGTAGGGCCGATAATATGAATCCAAACAAAATAAACAACACACCATATTATATAGAAACTAATACGCAACATTTTTGTAAAAAAGTGACAGATGGCGGTCGAATAGTTTTTGACTCATTTCGTAAAAATTCAACAAAAACACAAATTAATAAAACTTATTTCTTGCGTATTTGCGTTGTAGCAACGGTATCATGAATGCAAACAACACAAACAATATAGAATATTGTAGACAAACTAATGCGAAATATTTTGGTGAAAAATTGAGCGAAATCGCCCCAGCGCTTTTTGTGTAATTCGCCAAAACGTCAACGAAAACACAAATGTCCATTTCGCTGCCTCTTCTGCGTCGCGAATGTTTTTACGCTAGATAAAGCAGAAAATTTAGTGTAGCGTGAGAAACACAAGTTACCGGCGATGCGTTTGGGCGTTCAAGATGCGTATCGGCGGTCTAAAATTATCGCCGAAAGAAGTAATTAAATAAAGCGCGGCCGCAATCAGCGCGCGCCGGGATATAACTCACGTCTCCGCTCCGCTCCGATTCATCAGATACGCGAAGAAATCCGCGAGACGAAGCAGGAACTCATTAATCATCTTCCACGCGCGAGGGGGTGGGCGGGAAGGAGGCGCAGGCGTTTCTATCGAAACCCCCGAAGAAGACAAATTGGTCACATTTGTAAAGAACACGGCGCCCCGAAACGAAAACCGGGGAAGGTCTGGTCGACAGATAAACGAAGGGTTGGGGCATGTCTTGGGCGTTTGTCTCGCGCCCAGTCTCGATCACTGTCAATCGAGACGCGCCGCCGCCGAATCATAACAGCGATCATGTTGGGATAGTCGCGCCCAGACAACAAAAGCGCTCCGTGCGCGCTCGTCGCGTTCGGACAAAGAGATCCCTATCGTCCTCCAGCCGAGCGCGACTTCAAACGACATCGCGACGTGCCCATCGCCGACTCGCTTTCGTACCGCGCGGCGATAATGCCGGCGAAAACGAGCGAAACGAGCGGCGCACGAAAATACACCGCGCGCTAATTAACATTTAGCCGCGGCGGACCCGCGAAAATGCGCAGGTCGTCAACTAGTCAAGGGCAATTGAATCGAGCAAATCCGACGCGGCGCGAAACTTTTTTATAGGTTAGAGCGACGCCATTGTGCGAAGATGGCGACGACTTTATCGCGCGGCGTCGCGGAGTCACTAAGAAATCGGAAAGCGTCGACGAATTGCGATTTGCGCAATCCGCCGAAGAACACGCGCCGCGCATTCGCTCGCAACGAGCGAGATAATCTCGCGCTTATTGACGATTTATTCGGCGAACGGGACTGTTTGTTTCGTTTCCTGCGCGTGCTTATTAAATTGGGACGCGCAGCTGCGCGATCAATTAAAACAACGACGAATGACCACTTGGGCTCGCGCCCGAGAGATGGCGCCAGTCGTGCGCGCAAGCACATGTTGTTTTCCATCGCTTCTCACTTGTTTACGTTCGATCCGATCGCGCGCCTGCCCTATTAACCAAAATAACCTCAAATTGCCGCGTCGGATTTTGCCCAGGAGATGGCGCGTTTGTAATTCGCAATAAAATGTGGATATTATTATTTTCAGACAAGCATATAAAACAAAATAACCTCAAAATTAGGATTTTGGTTTTCCTTCAGAGATGGCGCTAGTTGTACTTACCTTACAAAATCTGTAATTTATAGAAACCGTGAATTTTCTTGTGAATTAAACGATAACCTTTTTGTTTCAGTTTCTTACGTTGCACAGTTTTAAAGTTAATCAAAATAACTTCAAAAGTGGCTTGTCCTAGAGATGGCGCTTGTTGTAATTACCTTACAGCACTTGTAATTTGCGAAAAATCTCGATTTTTCTTCCAAAACAGACGAGAAACTTTTCGTTTCTTTCGTTTCTCCCCGGTTTTTAATAAATTAGGCAATGCAGATTCAAAATTAATCAAAATAACCTCAAACTACAACTGCGTGACTTGTCCTAGAGATGGCGTTAGTTGTACTCACTTTACAACGCATGTATTTTGTATAAAATCTCAGTTTTTCTTCGAGACATTTTTGTTTCTTTCGTTCCTCTCCGGTTCTTAATAAATTCGAACGCGCTGCTTCAAAATTAATCAAAATAAGCTCAAGCTACAACTTGGTGACTTGTCCTAAAGATGACGCTAGTTACACTTATCATACAAGACCTGTAATTTGCAGAAAATTTCGATATTTCCTCAAAAACACACGAGAAAATGTTTATTTCTTACGTGTCTCTCCTGTTTCTAATAAATTAGGCCGCGGAGCTTCAGAATTAACCAAAATAACCTCAAATTACAACTTGGTGCCTGGTCCTAGAGATGGTGCAAGTTGTACTTACCTTAATACACCTGTATGTTGTATAAAATCTCAATTTTTCTTTGAAAACAAACGAGAAACTTTTTGTTTCTTTCGTTTCTCAACTGTTTTTAATAAATTATGTCGTGGAGCTTCAGGAACAATCAAAATAACCTCAAGCTACAACTTGGTGCCTTGTCCTAGAGATGGTGCAAGTTGTACTTACCTTAATACACCTGTATTTTGTATAAAATCTTAATTTTTCTTTAAAAACAAACGAGAAACTTTTTGTTTCTTTCGTTACTCGACTGTTTCCAATAAATTATGTCGTGGAGCTTAAGGATCATTCAAAATAATCGCGAAATTCAAGTTGCTGACTTGTCCTAGAGATGGCGCTAGTTGTACTTATCATACAAGACCTGTAATTTGCAGAAAATTTCGATTTTTCTAAAAAACAGACGAGAAAATGTTGGTTTCTTACGTTTTCTCCTGTTTTTAATAAATTAGGTCGTGGAGCTTCAGGATCAATCAAAATAACCTCAAGCTACAACTTGGTGACTTGTCCTAGAGATGGCGCTAGTTGTACTTATCACACTAAACCTGTAATTTGCAGAAAATTTCTGCTTTTCTTCAAAAACAGACGAGAAAATGTTGTTTTCGTACGTTTCTCTCATGTTTTTAATAAATTGGGTAATGCAGCTTCAAAATGAATCAAAATAACCTAAAAATGTAACTTGGTGGCTTGTCGTAGAGATGGCGCTAGTTGTGCGCACTTCGAGAGACGTCGTAAAACGATTTCTATCGATCGATTTTATTGTATATTTCATCGTTTATCGTTTAGCGAGGTATATGATTACTTCCTAATGTATGTACACTTGTCAAAATATAATAAATAGTAGAAATAAATAGAAAAACATTCGAGTGGATGCGGGTGGCGGGGCGGCGCTCGGCGTTGAATCAGTCCTGCCGGCCGCGCGTCAATCGTGCAGGGCGGCGTCGGCGGCGGCGGCGAGCTCCTCGGGCGTGGGCGGCGCGCTCGGCTCGTCCCAGTCGAGCGTCGGCGTCGTGCCGTCGAGGTAGTCCGCCTCGTCGGTGCCGTCCTCCAGCGTCGGATAGGGCGTCGTCGTCGTCGCGGCGGGCGGCGGCGTCGTCGTCGTCGCCGCCTTGAGCCGCCTCTTGCCGCCGCCGGCGTGCGCCTTCTTCCTCTTCGCGCCGCTCGTCAACGGTCCGTCACCCGGCCGCGCCTTCGCGCCGCCGGCGCGCTTGCCGGCGCTCGCGTCCGCAACTCTTTGGCACTCGTCACTACCGTCCGATTCGCACCTATGGCTATTCGCGGGGTTAATACTACTAGCGTCGCTATGTCTAGAACCGTCGGCTCCGCCGCCGCCGGCGGGCGGCGGCTTCGCGCGCTGCCTCTTCGCGCCGCCGCACGCCTCGTCGTCGTCGTCGTTGGGGGGGCACTTTCGTTTTCGCTTCTTTCGCTTCTTGTGTCGCCGGCATCGGGGCGCGCCGCTCGCCTGCGGCCGCTCGCCGCCGGCCCGCGCCGCCTCCGGCGGGCACGCGTGCCCGTGATGGCCGTGCCGCAGGTGGTGCAGGTCGTCGAGCCGCTGCGGCGGCACGGTGCGCGTCAGCACGCGCGTGTACGAGGATAGTCGCCCCAGCGGATGGCCGGCGTGCAGGAGCACCTTGCGCGGCGTCCCGCGCCGGTTGAGGGCGAGGTACATCGTGCGCTTGTCGTTCGAGTAGCGCGTCGAGGAGTACGTGTTGTAGTGGTGCTCCTGGATCATCTCGTTGAAGACGCACTCGTCGTTGAACTCCCTCTGCGAACAGGCCCCGAACACGCTCGTTAGTTGACCGCTCTTAGCGCGCCTAATTGAACGATTTAGATTCGACGCGACGGCCGCGCGGATATCGATGGCTCGATCTCGACGCGTTAGATCTAATCAATTTCACGCGATTTACGATTTCCTCCTTCCTCCACCTCCGTTACGAGCCTCGAGGCAAATTCGATTTGGGATACTCTCCGCTAGAGGTCCTCGGAGTATTCAATCGTCGCCGCCTGGGATTCCCCCGTCTGCGTGAGCAAATTCGGCCCGAAAATAATTTGGGAAGTTAGCTCCCCACGTTCGGAGTTCCCTCGCCCGACGCTTTCCGACTTTCCTTCCCGCCGTGGGGCGCGCGTTAATTTCCCGTCTTTCGCCCGGGCGGAAAACCAATTTCGCGTCGCGCCGAGGCGCTGGACGTTAACCTCGAAACGACGTCGTTCGCAGCCAATAAAAGTCGATCGCCAGCCGCGCGGCGCGAGATTGAAACGCGCGATCGCGCAATTCGTTAATAGGCTGAGTGACAGCGCCGGCGACTGCGGTCGAGGTGTTTACGGCGCAACATCCAGGAGGACGACAAACCGAAGTCGCGCGAAACACGACGCGAGCCGCGGAAGCGTCGGCCGACCGGCGATAAATTAATTCATAGATTCGCGACGCCGCGCGCGAAATTCCGAAGATTAGAATCTCGTCATGCGCGCCATCCTTATGCGCATTGTCGGGGCCGCGGGTGCAGAAATTTACGGCCGCCGACGAATTAATGCGCTCGCTAGCTGGCGCTGGCGTCGCGCCGCCCATCGACTCATTACAATATCGACTAATTGTAAGGCTAATCGCTAATCGCGAGTCGAGTAGGAAGAGGGCCCGCGGGCCCGCCATTGCTAATCGTCCGCACTCACCGATCCGTAGAGGAAGCCGCACGCGTCCATGCACAGGTACTGACAGGTGCCGACGCCTTGGATCTTCAGCTTCCCGATGCCGATCGCCGTCCGCTGGAGGATCGCTGCAAGCAGAAACAAGCATCCGCGTTAGTGGCGGCGGGCGGCGAGGGCCGGCGCGCGCGGCCCGAGATGACTTAGGGTGCCGCCGAGCAGATGGCGTTGACGGTTATTTACGAGCGCGCGCGCGGCTAATAAGCGCGCACCGTTTTTCGCGAGAGACGCGGAGTCGCGGAGACGGCGCGTGGGCGCGCGGCGCGTCGTCGTAAACCGTCGCCGATACAGTTCGCGCCCGGCGAAATAATAAACATCGTACATTGTTGACGCCCGCTGCGAGCGCTACCAGTTTCCTCCGGCCGCGCGAGGATTTGTTGGTGGTCCTGCGCGTTATTTCGCTGCGAGCGCGTAAACGTTCTCGAACAATGCGGGATTGGATTTCGTTCGATTAGAAAGTCGCGCGTTCGGCGGAACACGAAAAAACTCGTTGCGACTCGGTAGGGACTCCCAGCGCCCTCCGGAGATGGTCTCAATGATCGAAACATTGTTGTTGTTCTTGTGATTTGTGGGATTATTTAATAAATATAAATTCGGATAAAAGTCAGTATAGTCGCCACACTACAATCCGTATAATTGCCGCGTTTGGATACTTGCCGCGCATTCTGGTAAACTGTGTTAGAGGCATGCGAGAAACTCGTAATTTTTAGTGCGGCAACTATCCTATTATCATATATTCATCGATTTAAAAGTTTCACGTCCGAAAGAACACAAAAAATCGACTTGGAACTCATTTTGAACTCCCAGCGCCATCTATCACCAAGTCTAAGGATTTTCAAAACCTTTCGAAAGGTTCAAAATCTTGGAATCTTTTTTGTTATGTTGATTGCTAAATGTTTAATAACTATTAATGGTAATTTCATTCGATTATTATATTCCACGTCTAACGCCATCTATCGACAATTCTTTAAGGTCTTTCTAAGACCGTACATGTCTCTAATATTGAAATATTTATTATTATTATGTTTAATAATTTCATTGAATTAAAATGTTCCGCGTTGAATGAAACACAAAAACCATTCGGGACTTTCTTCCAAACCCCAACGCCATCTATCCACGAGTGACTTAAGTCTCTCAAAGCGCGATCAATCCGTATAGGTGCCGCGTTTGGATACTTGCGGCACATTTTGCGAAACTGTGATAGAGACATACGAGAAACTCGTAATTTTTAGTGCGGCAACTATCCTATTATCATATATTCATCGATTTAAAAGTTTCGCATCCGAAAAAAACACCAAAAATCGACTTGGAACTCATTTTGAACTCCCAGCGCCATCTATCACCAAGTCTAAGGATTTTCTAAACCTTCCAAAAGGTTCAAAATATTGAAATCTTTATTGTCATGTTGATTGCGAAATGTTTAATAACTATTAATCGTAATTTCATTCGATTATTACATTCCACGTCTAACGCCATCTATCGACAATTCTTTAAGGTATTTCTAAGAGCGCACAAGTTCCTAATATTGAAATATTTATTATTATTATTATTATGTTTATTACTAAATGTTTAATAATTTCATTGAATGAAACACAAAAACCATCCGGGACTTTCTTCCAAACCCCAAAGTCATCTATCCACGAGTGACTTAAGTCTCTCAAAGCGCGTTATAGATTCAATGATTAAATCTTTATTATTATTTAAACTTTGATAAATATGCATGCGAACGTCTGGACGTTATCGAAATGGATCAAAGGACACAACGCACAACGGGAAACCAGGCGACGATCCACCACGCGTGGTGCACATCACGGGGCAGTAAAAGACAGTCGTGGCTCGTAACAATAAATAAATATTATCTGTCCACGCGGGCGCTGCGAAAAGATGCAAAAACGGATTGCAATGTCAAAGGCGCGGGTAGGCGAGTCCCGCCGACGAGACAAAGCATTCATAATAGAGTAAATCTCGGATGGCAACTATCCCCGCTCTCCCCTGCAGACACCAGCCGTCGCGGGCGTCGTGCGCGCAATCAGATCGCGAGCGACGGCCGCGCGATAAATTCGATAAAAACGCCGGCGATAATGTCGTCGCGACGAAATGTTTTGATCTCGCCAGGCGTCTTCATTCATTGCCCGGCTTAAGTTACGACGCCTATATTTAGCGATCGCGCGCCATTGTCGACCGGCCGCCGATTTTTCGCGCCGCGCGCGCAAATAGACGACGCCTCGTGACATAACTACCTGCCGCGTCGGCGACAAACGTCCGAATAAACTGTTGCCGGACGGAGCGTGCGCGGACGATCAATAACGCTCGTTTACATCCGACCAATTATAAAATATTGATGGGACAGTTGGGGAATGCGCGCGCGCGCGCTCTTAGATATTGGACGGCCGGCGGAATCCAATTAGGCGCTGGCGCGTCGACTTGTAGGTGGTCGACAAGTGCGCGCCGAGAGGTAGTCGTGAAGGCGCGATACGATATGATACGGCGCGTGTGGCGCGCGCGCGTTGTTTTAATCTCGCGGGGGTTTGAATTTAAATTCGTCGTAAATCCTCGTGTTTACAGCGCGGTGTCGCTCGTCCCACCTCTGGGTTATCAGCTCCTCCTCGCCGCCCGCGCCGAAGATGCGCCGGGAGGAATTGTAAAAGTCGGCGCACGATAACGCGACAAACGAGCGTCAATCGTTAATTGCCCACTAATATTTGGGTCAAATTGTGGCTCTAGATATTGGTGCGACTCTCTACGACCTTCAGTTACTGAAAAGTGGCTGTAACTCGGCAAATTATATAGATATGGTAAAATCGGGATAGTTGCCACACCTTTCGTTCGAGCCCTAAATCGTCAGCAAATTCACGAATTCGACCTTTTAACGCACAACGAAGCAACGATTGTTAAACTTGCAATACATATTTTTTTTTGTAATTTTAATAATTAATTTGCATGAACCCCGGGACGTCTTTCGTCGAAGAGATCCGCGTCAAAATTTGCAGGTCGTAACACTATAGACGACGGCCGACAAACACTCCTTGGTCATTTCGTTTTGTGGAAGCGCTTCGCGTGTAAACAGGACGAAAAATATTAATAAGTGGATAATTATGTCGGGCTGACATGCGAGGCTGATTAGGGTATTAGAATCATTAATTCTCTCTCCCTCGTCGCGCCGAGAAAACAAACGAAAGCGGGCGGCCGGCACGCCGGGCGGTTTTTAATTTATAAAACCAACACAGGTAGACAGGTAGATGTCCGACATGGCGCGACCGTCCGCGCCTGCGCGCCCGCCTTAAGTCACGCGTCACTCACGTTCACGCTCACGAGTCGGTCGCGCGGAATTCGCGCGGTCCTGACGCCTGAGGTCGCGCGACGCGTCGAACTAATGCGTTTTTATTGCCGCATTTAAAAGTCCATAAATCGGAGATACGCCGAATGAAAAGATTCGATTTCCGTCGGCCGCGCGGCCGATTACGAAATTTCGGTGCGGCGCATCCGCATAAATCTTCATCTCATCTCGTCTCATCTCGTCTCATCTCTCGCCGCTGTTTACACAACGCGTCCGCGCGCTCGCCGCGCATTGTAATCGAATTGAATAATTTTCAATTCGACGGAACGCCGGCGTCGAGCCTCATTCCGCCTCGTTGCGTCCCGCGGCGAGAGCGAGCGTTTTAGAGGATTCCCATCGCAACGCGCGCTTCGCGGAAAACGCGCGCGCGATTAACGAAGAGTTCCGGTCGCGCGGGAGTTGCGTCAGCGCCGAATTAGCGCTGAACGCAAACGTTTCGTCGCGACAAGAATAGCCGGCCGTTCGGCGTGTTGGTTCGTCTCTTCGGCAGGTTGGAAATCCGCGCGTCTAGGAATTTCCTAAGCGGTTTACGCGATGATCGCAGACTTAAGTCAACTTCTCCGTTCGGTGCGTCGTCTTAAGTCGCATCGGGACCCATAGAATCCAGAGCGTTGCGCAACCGGCGCGCGAGTTTATCATGAAATTGATGATTTTACAGCGTCGCGATAAGAATTAATTACGGCTCGAGTTTCACTTTCTACGTGCGGGGAATTTATCAGGAGGAAAATGATAAAAAAAGCATACCGGAATATTTTCTCTCTAGCTGCACACGTTTTTTGATAAATCGAGTGCGTTGCTGAATGTCGAACGTCATTATTTTTAAAAATTCAATTTGAGTATTACCCGGGAGATAAATCGATGAATAATAATATCTATCGATAGGGGAAACCGGGTTATTCGGTTATAGTCTACAAATTCTGTTCTTTATGAGCGGTATTTAGGGGAAACCGGGGTAGGATTGATCCATAAGAAAAAAATAATAAATTGACGATGAATCCGCACCTGATTTCCCCTACTTTTCATTGCTAGTAGAACTGGTGCTAGTGACTAATAGATGGCGCTTTAGTAACACGCACAAAACGTTATCATAATAGATCAATTACAGTTACCTGATGTCTATCAATAGGGGAAACCGGGATACTTGGTCTTGCTGGTCTGACTTGTTCCTTATAAGCTGTATTTAGGGGAAACCGGGGTAGGATTGATCCACACTAAGAAAAAATAAATTGACGATGAATCTGAATCTGATTTCCCCTACTTTTCTAGTGCTAGTGACTAATAGATGGCGCTTTGGTAACACGCACAAAACGTTATCATAATAGATCGGTTACAGTTACCTGCAATGCCGGTAACGTCGCCGTAAACGTTCACGCGCGGCGATAAGGCCCAATTGAGAAATTTCGTAACGAATTGAGATATCGCGGCGAAGCGACGCGGCCTCCCGAGAACCGCCGATCGCGAGCGAAGCCTTATCGGCGCGCGCGCGCGTACTTTACTCCAAAGTAAATCGGGCGTGCGCGTTTAATCTCAATACGCGCGCGCGCTTGCGTCACGCGCACACCGGCAAGAATGCAACGTTACAACTTCCATGCGGCGTTCCGCTCGACGGCCCCCCGGCCGCCGCGGCAGAAGACGCGCGACGGCCTAATGTTCATAACGTGTAATGTTGTAAATTTATTCAATCAACAAAACGCGCGACGAGCGACGTCGCGCTCGTCCCGTAAAAAAGAGCCGCCGCCCGGTAAATCTACGAATCGCGTCGTAAATCTAATTTTGGTCCGGGCGTAAATCGTGCCGCATGGGAGCTAATTAGAATGCGCGTTTTTCGGACGTTTCCGAAGTCCGCCGCCGCCGAGCAAACACGCGGCGCGCTTCCCGCCGGCGACGAAATTACCGCTCATTAGAGGTTATGATAGAGCGCGCCGTCTCGAAGAGGCTATAATGGAGCGTAACGACCCGCCGGAGGTTATCGAACAATTTGTTCGCGTGCGATTCATTCGAGGGGACGTCGGCGACGTTTAGCCGCCTCCGTTTTTCGAGCCGCTATATTTAGGCACTCGTGCACGCGCGCGGCGCTGCGTTTTAATCCTGACAAGTGTCAACGAGTAGGTGGCACTCCGGTCGCACGCCATCTAGCGACCGCGCTCGGAAGGTCGTCGAATGACGTTACGAAACGAGGCGCTTGCGCAGTCGACGATATTTCACGCTCGCGCCGGCCCTGACACTTCAATTTCGGCGCGGCGAAGAAAGGAAAATGCGCTATCGAGCTAACGCTTGGCGCTGCCGCGCCGCGCGCGTTTTTTCTCGTCGGCGTGTGACATCTTTAAATAAAACGAGAATTACGGCCGCGTGTTAATGACACTGGCCGCGGGCCCGGGTGCACGAGTTTCGTCATTTCGGCGCGCTCCGAATATTTCAATGCCGCGCGCGCCGGGCCGTCGTAAATATTCGTACGAAACACTGCCCGAGCGATAGCTTTCACCCATTTAGCGATCTATTGTGAACGCGGCGAACGTCCAACGGATGTATATGATCTTTGTGTCTTCTTAATTCCGGACGTTTGTTCGAAAAATCTCCGAAACTTTCACTCGTTCAGATGAATCGGTCCGTTGACGACTCCGGGTGAATCTAAACGATCCTTGTGTATCGCGATACATTGTATCCCGGCGTCGATCGATCTTCGAGGCCTCTTGATGAGCGCTCGATGCGCACGAATAATGTGAATCTCATCCTCCGTCGGCCCACGACGCAGGAAGCGCGCGCGGTGCTCCGGGGCAGAGATATTTCTTCGTCGGCGGCGCGGCCCTGCGCCGACGAAAATCAAAGCGTCGCCTCGGCGTAACGAACGTCCCGAGCGCCGCGAAGCGACGCGCCGCGCCGTCCATTACGACGCAGCAAACTCCCACCGAGCTAACGACCGGTAATGTAATGTAACGCAATGTAAATACTCATTTCACGCGATGCTACACGCGCCCGCCGACACGAATAAATGCGTCGGACGTTCGATCTCGGATTCTCTTGAAACACCGCACTTTCGACCGCACGCTCGAAGATACCGTCGCGACAAAACGTCGAAAATCTGCCGAAAACAAGCGAGCAACGCTGGCGCTTGACAGCGGCGCAGAACCCTACTAGCCGCGCTACTCGCGCCGCACCGCTGCCGGCGATTCGCGTCCAGATGGCGCTGATGACCTTGACTGATATCTCCCCTACTCCGCGACTCCTGTTAGAATGGCAATCTCCGATTGCCATTCGCACCTAAATAACTCTCGAACGCGCTATTGATAAACATTTATAATTTACGCGCGAACAGTTGCGACGCCGTGGCAATTCCGCGCGGATAATTGAATTATCTTTGCGTTAACGAGCTGAAAAGCGTCGGCGACGCATAAATAAACGCGGCGCGAAACGTTTCGAGCTTTCTAATCCGGACGAATCGATTTGCTAATGGCGACAGACGACGCAAATATTAATATGTAAATATGCATCGAAGCGCATTCCGCGTGTCCCGAAGTAATCTGATTTATTTAATGCCCCGCGTTGCAGGCTCGACGACTTGTCATAACCTCGAATTGAAGAACAGAGAGATGTCGCCGTTGTCCCAAAGTCGTTTCGTGCGCGGAGCGGTGTCGCCTTTATGCGGGCTCGTAAAAGCCCTTCGGACCTTTCAAACGCGCGGCCCACGCGTCGTTCGCCAACCGCCAATGTTCCCGACCGCCATCTGCGACCAGGGTGCCGCACTACTTGCGCATTATGGTGCGCCATCTGGGAGTACTAAAACTGACTAAAATGTCGTCCAAGTTTGCTGCATTTCGCGATTGATAGATGTCGTTGGTTTGGGACGGTTTTAAGACGAATTGATTTTCTGACGTCAGAGCGTCGACGAGGTCCGTCCGTTGGTCACGTAGGCCACTCGTCGGTCACGCCGGGCTGGTGTAGGAAACTTCGTTTTTTCGGCGCGCCGTTTGATTTGTTTGATTGGCGATTTCCTCATTACGAGCTGCGGGCTGCCGTCTCCGCCGGCGCGGCGTCGCCCTCGCCGACGGCTCCACGCGAGCGCGATTTTCGGGTGGCGATTCGCTCTCTCGCGCGCGTTCTTCTTCGTTAATTAACGCGCGGCCCGCGACTCGCAGCTGCGCGCCTTAATGAAATGCGGCGTAAACTTGAAAATGTGAAAACGTTTCGTAACCACTGAACGACTCGTTTAATGCGGAGCTTGGTGTGGAGCTAAAACTGAAGAACGAAGAACGCAGACCGAAGACCGAAGGCGCTTCGAGCCGGGCCGAATTAAAGGCGAATTAATAACCCGGAATGCCGATTATGTCCGTTTTATTATAAACATCTTAATTCGCTGCCTCCGGACGGGCCCCAAACGCTCGGAAACATTTGCTCGCGATTATGCCGATCGCGCCGCAATTAATTGAGGAGGTTCATGAATTAATAGATAAATTATGGTAATTATGTCATGCGCATAATTGGAATCACGAGCGGGACGATGCGTCCAAACGATTTGCTCGCGATCAATGGGTACATTGTCAGAGCGACGACGATCCGCTTTTTCTAATTAAGTTACTTAAATGAGCGTCTTAAGTTAAGTCAATTTTTTTCAAATTCGATTTAAGTCATTTTATATATTTTCTTAAAAAAAAAAATTAAATTCCGTGACTTAAGCATGTTCGCATATAAAGTGACTTAAGTTAAGTAAAAACTTTTTTATTGTAATTATTTTAATTTTTTATTGTCGACTTGAGTAAGTTATGTTGAGAAAATGATGTAGACTTAACTTAAGTAACATGACTTAAGTTTCTTAAGTTGACTTAGATCAGTGATACCATGCAAATTGAGTTAAACTAACCTAGGTTGACCTAAAATCTCCGATAAAATTTGTCTTAACTTAAGTAAACTTGTCTTAATTTGAAATTTGCGCGTTTGCGATTATAAGTAATCAATGAATTTAATAAACATTGAGACTTTAAGGTTTTACTTAAGTTTAGTCACTTTTGAACAACTGAAGTTCGTTGCCAAGTTAATTTGGCGACTTGAGCAAAGTAACTTAAGTAACGTACCTTTTAGTAAGTTACTTAAGTCGGAAAGTACAAGCTTTTAAAATCAACAAATAATAAATGCGCAAATATAGAACACACTTTTGTGCAACTGACTTAAGTCACTTCAAATTTGTACAAATATTTTCTTAAGAGATTTACTTAAGTCACGTCACGATAAACTTAAGTTGACTTATATCACGATTATCGTGCGAATCGATCTAAACTAACCTAGGCTAACCTCTAAAGCGATAAGTCTTAACTTAAGCGTACACTTGTCACAAATTTTTCCGACGTGCGCGCGCACGCCGAGATATAAATGGATAAGAATCGGCGCGCTCGCGATTATATCACGGCGGCGCTGACGTGCGTCGTCGGTGCAGGCGAAAGTGAAAACGTGTAAACAACGTCGGGGATTATATTTAACATTGAAATTACGTTGAACCCGCGCGTCCGTCGTGGTCCGACACGTGGATCGCGAATCGGCGCGGACCGCGGTCCGTCTCCTTAATGCGATAATGATCCGGCCGGCCGTTTCGTATTTATATCGGCGGGCATTAATCATAAAACGCGCGCGAATCGCCGCCGCTCCGTTTGATGCGTCGACGTCGACGTCGCGCGCGGTCCGTGATTTACGGTTTAATTAATTTTTCTCGCGTCGAAGTCTCCGCGTCGAGTTTGGCGGTTGGCGCTCGAAGTGGGCTAGGCTTAACTGGTTTCTGATTTTTCGGCCGGTTCGCGACGTTCTTCTAGGAAGTTACTTAACTTTCGGCCCATAAATTACGCCGGAATAATAAGGTATCAATAAGTTGAATAAAGTTTTACTTAAGTCACTTTTAAACAACCTACGTTTAAGTCACTTCATTTTTTTTACATTTTCACAAGAAAATGATCAAAATCGATTAGTTTGCAGGTTTAAGTCGATTTACTTAAGTTAAGTCACATGACTTAAGTTAAGTAACTGTACCAAAATCTTGCACAAATCATTAAAAACATCACCTATGATGAATTAAAGCAAATTTCATTGATTCCCGTTATTTGAATCAAATTACTCAAGTTAAGTCATGTGACTTAAGTTAAGTGACTTGACCAAAATCTTGCACAAATCATTAAAAACATCACCTAAGATCAATTTAAGTAAATTTCAATGATTTGCATGGTTTAAGTCATGTTACTCAAGTTAAGTCATGTGACTTAAGTTAAGTAACTTTATTTAAAAAATTGCGAAAATCACTGGGAAACATTTTCAAGTATATTTTCGAATACAAATGAGTGTTTTCAGTGACTTAAGACAAGTTGTCTTAAGTTAATTCACGTCAAATTGCGTGCCTTCGCGTGAGTCGCGCATAATTACACTTCCTCTCGCGGCCGAGATTGAAAGCGACAGGATTATTGAATTAAACCGCACGCCACGTCAAAGTCACCGGGCGCATCACGGACTTGACTTAAATCAACCTCAGCTCGAAGCCGACTTAAATGAAGCGTCCGAGTAGCGGGCACACGAAACCGAATAAAAATCGTTTCGAAACGTTTTATTCGTATTTTGCCGCCCGATTCGCCCGAAGTTATAGGTTAGAGGCTCCGAGTGAGGTTATGTGTTGAGCTTAAGACGATTAGGTCGATTGCGCGCGCGATTACGGCGATGATGAATTATTTTCGGCGCGTCGGGCGACAAAAGGCGGCGGTTTTTCTCCTCGTTTTCCCGGCCTTATCACGACCGGCTATTTATGACGTTTCCCGTTACGTTACGAACATCTCACTTATCTCGCGCCTCGACATAAGTAATATCTGTGCGCGCGAAGGTGCGCGCAGCGAAGAGATCTTGATTGGGGCACGGGCGAAGCCGAAGTCGACGAAAAACGGATCGGGGCGTGCGTATTGGTCTTTTTTTGGGCTTGGGGATCTGATATGCCGGCTAATTGCTCTGCGCGGGGATAATTAATGAGTCGGAGATAACCTTCTTTCGGTCGGGACGCGGCCTAACGATTAATTTACGCTTCGATGCGTCATTAATCATTCTATCGGGGCATTCGCTCGGATTAATATCGATAATAAACCGATAAAATGCGAGGGAAATTGATTTTCACCTTACAAACGACATTTTAGCGCTTAAGTCACTTGTCTTCAATGCGTTTAGAATGTATACATTTTTATTGCGCGTGCGCAAGTTACTTAGGCATGTTTTTCTCAGATTATCTGCGAAACTTACACGACGCCTTATGAAGATGTGTCGTATGTTAAATGCGTTTAGAAGGTGCAAATTTTTATTGCGCATGCGCAAGCGATTTAGGCGTATTTATAAGGTGTATAAGGCAGGAGTATAATTCGCGTAAAACTGGAAACCTGCACATGCGCAAGTGATTTACGTCAAATTTATGCTAAAACATACAAATCACTTGTATGCTAAGAAACTAGAGAGGAAATCCACGCAGGACCCGCATATATTTTCTGCGCATGCGTTAATGACTTAAGTCGAAATTGTCATAAATTACCTTCGAATTCTAGATAACATTTTGTAAACACACACCAGAGTAAAATACACTTAAATCGCACAAATTTTTGTTAAGTAACTTAAGTCATATTATACTCAAAAAACATGCAAAACCTACACAAGGTTCTATGATAAAACACACTTAAAATCAACACGTGTGCGCACGTGCTCAAGTTTTGATCGAATTTCTAAAACAAAATAATCGTACTTTTTTGCGCATGCGCAAATGACTTTAACGCAAGTCATCGACCATAATTGAATAACTAAACTTCCAAACAAGTCTGAAATATAATTTAACGCTAAATTGAGTCGAAACTCGCAAATTTTTACCTACGCACGCGCATGTGACTTAAGCCATTGTATGCCCGACATTTTTTTCTGCGCATGCGCCCGTGGCTGAAGCTCGATTACCTTATAAATTCATTCCAAAACTGTGCCATTGTACTACAAAAATGTCTACCGGATTTGTAAGTGACTTAACTTAAGTCATGTGTACTTAAGTCTCGTCAGACGCGCGAGCAACAAAACATGGCGTTTACTTTTAGAATGCGTACCTTTACTTTATTTTTAATTCGGAAATGACTTAGTGCACTAGACTTAAGTCGCGCTCGTGCGCAGCGCCGCACTCTTTTTATCATTACATAAAGCTCGTAAAAATAGCCGCGCGTTGGCCCACATCCCCGCCGCGGCGCGCCACGCGTCGCCGGATTATTTACCGCGAGTCGACGCGCGCGTTCATTACGCCCGATTAATTAATTATGCGGTGCCGGTGATAACGAATGCGAATCGCCGACGATCCGCGACACCGCGCGCGCGCCGCGCTCGTAAATCACGCGCATTATCGTCGCATTCGTTTTGAGACGCGCGCGAACACTTATCGAATATTATTAATCATTATTAACGCTTAATGCTATTCGACTTAATGAAATTGTTTATTGCACATTGCTTATTTACGAGCGCGATTAATTATTCGTGGTTTGTGGCAGCTTTGATTTCCAGGGCTGACAAAGTTGGCTTCCGATTACCGGGTGGTCGAATGTGCGTTTCTCGGAATATGACTTAAGCGCTTTTCGAGCAAAGTCGTCGCGAGTGACACCCGCATGCAAATTGTACAAATTAGTAGGCAGTTTTGTCATTGGAATTTTGAGTATTCTAGCGCACAGGGCGTTAAATATGTTGAGTTACGTTCCAGGCGAATGGAAGCGAAAGTCTGCTTAAGTCACTTGCGCATGCGCGGAAGAAATTTATGAATTTCTACACAGAACAGTTTATTAATATGATTTGAAGTATAATACGCTAAAAAATTGCAATTTTTTTCGGCGCATGCGCAAGTGACTTAAGCTATATTCGAGCAGAATTCAATAATTTTGTACTAGAACAGTTTATAAATATCATTTTAAGTCAAATCCACTCAAAACTCACAAATTTCTACTGCGCATGTGCAAGTGACTTAAGCTATATTCGGCTAGAATTCCATACCTCTGCAGTAGAACAGTTTATAATTATCATTTAAAGCCAAATCCACCCAAAACTCACAAATTTCCACTGCGCATGTCCAAGTGACTTAAGCTACATTCGACGAAAATTCAATAACTTCGTACAAGAACAGTTTATAAATATAATTTTAACCCAAATCCACTCAAAACTCACAAATTTCTACTGCGCATGTGCAAGTGACTTAAGCTATATTCGACCGTAAATTAATAACTTTATACCAGAATATTCTACAAATATTATTTAAAACCAAATCCACCCAAAAGTCACACATTTTTACTGCCTATGCGCAAGTGACTTAAGCTATATTCGGCTAGAATTCAATACCTCTGCAGTAGAACAGTTTATAATTATCATTTAAAGCCGAATCCACCCAAAACTCACAAATTTCCACTGCGCATGTCCAAGTGACTTAAGCTACGTTCGACGAAAATTCAATAACTTCGTACAAGAACAGTTTATAAATATCGTTTAAAGCCAAATCCACTTAAAACTCCCGAACTTCTAGTGCGCATGCGCAAGCGACTTAAGTGAAATATCACATACGTCCAAAAAGCTGCGCCCGGTTCGAGCCGCTGACAGTCCACCCGTCGCCGAAAATATTCCCAGGAGAATTTCCCGAATTTTTATATCCGACTTAAGTCGGCCGCGCGCACGAGAGAACTCGTTTCTCGGTATCAATCGCGGCGTCCGCGCTGATTAAGCCGTAATTTTACGACGCGCGGTTGATATTAATTGTGAGATAAAAAACGTTTTCCCTAATTTATGATTGAGCGGCGCGGCACGGCGCGCGGGTGCGCTTCTGGATCGGGCGGGGGGGGGGCGCGGAGTCGCGGGCGCAGGCGCGCGCGCGCGCGCGGAGATTTACGAGCGCGTCGCCGCCGCGCAGGAGGCATACATCATTCCGGGGCCGACGCCGACCATAAAAACGCTCGCCCCTTTTTCAACATGCACTTAGCGCACAATATTAAGACGTTTAAGGACCTTGTTACTTCGTCGCCCCCCTCCCGCCACCCGAGCGGTAAATCAATTTTTCAAAGCCTACTTAACTCACTAACGCACTAAACGAGCCGGATTATACGAGAGGCTCGAAGTTTCTATGAACTGCTCGTAGATGGAGTTAGTCACAGGGACATGGAGGGTGCTAAGGACCAGAAGGGTAGATCAGAAGCCTACTTAACTCACTGACATCCAAAATATAGCAAATTATCCGGGCTCGACGTGTTACTAATTGTAAACTAAACTGACGTTAGGGTGTTAGAACTTTTTGAAAACATACTTAACTCATCAGAACAATGCTGGAATATACTTTAATGCGCATGCGCAAGTGGCTTAAGTTGTTTTCGACCGGAATTCAATATCTTTGTATCAGAACAGTTTATAAAAATCGTTTAAAGTTAAATCCACCCAAAACTCACAAATTTTTACCGCGCATGCGCATGTGACTTAAGTTATATTCGATCGAAATTTAATAACTTTGTACTAGAATTGTTTATAAATATTATTTAAAGCCAAATTTGCCCAAAACTCACAAATTTGTACTGCGCATGCGTTAGTGACTTAAGTTGTATTCGACCGAAATTCAATAACTTTGTACCAGAACAGTTTATAAATATCATTTGAAGCCAAATCCACTCAAAACTCATAAATTTCCACTGCGCATGCGCAAGTGACTTAAGTTATATTCGGCCGAAATTTAATAACTT
>JARRAA010022317.1:0-13050 GCA_030557295.1 Ecitodaemon sp. MM-2014 | reverse complement strand
GACGACAGATTCTGCCCCAGGTTGACGCCGGCCCCGACCTTCTGCTCGGCGTTGTTCTCCGCGCACTGCGCACGCCTGACGCGCACGATGACGATGAAGACGACGGCGATGATCGTGAACGCGCCGCCTATGACGATTCCCAGCAGCGGCGATATCGGCAACTCGCCGTCGGAGGCTGAAACAGTTAACATTTCGGCGTCGAATAATTCCGATTTAATAAAGGGCACCTCTCCACCGCCCCCCGGCCTAATCCTTGAAATAACAGCCGTTGTTTTATAAATATTTATACGGCCGCGCCGCGCGAGATTAGTCTGGTCCTGAACGGACGCAGATAGAGTTCACCGCCGGAAGGATAATTAAGCGTCTTATCGGACCGGAAGTGACCGGTTCGCGCCATTGTTCCGGCGGGCGCATTGAGTGTATTGAAACGTATTCAAAGCGCAATGTCAATTTCACCGCCGATCGGATGATAGATGGCGCTACGCCCATTGTGCGGAACGGATGGGGCGGCGTGGCAAAGATCACGCGTTTGGTTAGGACTGTTTTACGGAGCCGAGGGGTTAGGCGAGAGGCTAGATTGTTCGTCACCTGTGCGCTTCTCGGCGTCGCGAAAGGTGACCTCCTCGAGGACGACGCCGTTGCTGCGGCCCTTGGCGTTGACGGCGAAGACGACGATGCGGAACGTCACGTCCGGCTCGAGGTTGTCGAGGAAGAAGAACGGCTCGGCGAACGAGGTGATGTTGTAGCGCGGCACCGCCGAGCTGGCGGAGTAGAGCTCGAGGAGGAAGTGCTGCGGCAGGCCGCCGTCGAAGCCCGACAGGCAGTAGACGTCCACCGAGCTGCTGGTCTGGTTCGAGAGGGTGCAGTTCTTCACCGGGAAGGGTTTGCCTGCAACGGACACGATCGGACTGAGACACTGAAAATGAGGAAAATCGCGGGATTTCACGTGATCCGATGGAAATTGTGGAACGTTCGTGACCTCAAAGGAAATAGAATTTCATTCCGCATAAACTACTGAAAACCGGATTCGAAGCGTACCGTAATTTTTCCAGTTACAGCCGGAAAACTGCGAAAATGAAACATTGAAATGTGGAAAATCGCGATTTTCCATGTGATCCTGTAATAATTTTTGAACGTGCGTAGCCACAAAAGAAGGACAATTTCGTTCCGCATAAAATGTTGGAAACAGGATCAAAAAGATCTACAATTTTCCAAGTTGCAGGCGGAAAACTGAAAAGAATAATATACTGAAAATTTAGAAAATTGCGATTTGCCTCATGATCTCGTTATGATTTTGAAACATACGTAGCCGTATATGAAGGAGAATTTCATTGCGCATAAACCAGTGAAAACCGGATCAAAAACGTTCTATAATTTTCCGACTTACAGGCGAAAAATAATATCCTGAACATTTAGAAAATCGCGTTTTTCCACATGATCCTCTTATTGTTTTTGAACATGCGCAGCTACAAAATAAAGCGAATTTCATTCTGCATAACGTATTGAAAACCGGATAAAAAATGCTCTATTATTTTCCGAGTTAGAGGCGAAAAACAGCGAAAAATAATATACCGGATATTTAGAAAATCCCAATTTTTTATATGATTCCGTGATGATTTTGGAATGCACGTAGCCTTATAAGAAAGGAAATTTTACTCCGCACATACTGGCGAAAACTGGATAGAAAACACTCTGTAATTTTCCGAGTTACCGGCGGAAAATTGCTGAAAAAACACTTAAAATTTAATTCAGCGCCATTTTCCTCATGATCCTGGGGTTAATTTTTACCTAACCATCCTTGAAATAGTGAGAATTTAATTCCCTACAAACTGACACCAATTTCCTGAACATATAGAAACGCAAACGCTAAATACAGGGCGAAAACCAAGGGAAAACATAAAAATATTTCAATTTTGATATTTTCTCGATCAATAGCAAAATAAATCCGATTGACCTTACCTGCGGCGACGACCTGGAACACGCACGGGTTGAGCTGATGCCCGACGGAGTTGACGGCCCAGCAGGACAGCGAGCCGTAATCCAGCTCGGAGACGGGCGTGTACCGCAGGACGCTCGTCGTGCCGTTGGACGTCTTCGCGAAGCGCTCGGCGGCGACGTCCAGCGTCTCGCCCGAGTTGTTGAACTTCCAGCGATAGCTCCTCGCCGGCGGGTCCGACTCGATCTCGCACACGATGTCGATGCTCTCGCCCCTCGACGCGCCGACGACGACGATCCGGTCGTTGCGACAGGTCGGCGAGTCTGAACAGCACAAATTCCTCGGTCAAAATCCCCCAAAAACGCCAATGTATTTTTTTCTGCGAATTTTCCAGCGATTTTCCGCAAAGGTCACCGCGTGGACGCGTCAAGGACGAACGTTACCAGGCGAAAAGCCGCGCGGAACTCATCCCTGAACGCATTCCCGGACGTTACCAATGATTTCCGCGTAAATACCAAGAATATCCGCCAAGGACTTTTGAAGGTCGCACTGCAATTTACGGAGGAAGCGCCTAATTTGACGGCCAGAACTCTTTCGAAAACGTTCTGGCCAGTGTCGTTTGTTGTTCGAACGCTTTAGTTAAGTGCGGCGACATAAAAAGGACTCCGCAGGATGCAAACGGGGCCAAAAGGTTCGCCACGTGTGTGCGCCGGGCCGTGCATGTAAATCAATTACGAAAAAGTCCCGCGCGAAAATATTTTGCGTTGCGGCGTTAATTGAAAAATCGCATTATCCAAATTGTTTGCTCGTCCGGCCGGTCCTGCGGGCCGCGTTGCGCGAGTGGTAACGCGGGCTCTAATCGCTCGTGCGAGCAGGCGGTGTTTTTAAGCTAAGCGCCGCCGACAGCAACTCTGTTGATTTTTCCTGCCGTAATTATCGCGCAGGATAATCGGCGGGCAAAGAAAGCAGGACACTAAAAGCCCTCGCGCGTCACCGTCGCCGCCAAAATGCGCGGAAACGGTCGAAATATATTTTAAGCGATTTTTCCGCCCATGACCTTCCGGCGACCTTCTAATGTCCTTGCGGGAAAATAGGGGAATATCGTCATGTTTGGCGGTTCTGCGGTGGTCCTTCGATGGTCCGGGCGAAGTAATTTCGCGAGGCCGAAAGTTATGCATAATAGTCGCGCGCCCGTCCCCGCCGCCCCCCGGGTAACGACCGCTGATGATAATGAGCGGCTGGCACATTTCGCACTTTTTTCCCTCCGACCGGCCGTTTGCGTCCGCCTATTAGCGAATAACAAACGTAACGAAGCGGAAGCGACGCGTGGCTGACGGGGAGGCGGGCGGAGGCGGGCGGCGGCGGCGTCGCCTCCCAGGACGGCGTTCCATCACGTCCGCACGCGCTTCCGCGGCCGCGGAGATAAAGTTATTACGATGCAATTTGTTACGCTCGGAAAATTGGAATTTTCCGCGACCGCCGCCGCCGCCCCCGGCGCGCGTCACCTGCGGCGCGCGATTTCTCGCGCCGGAATAAGAGATTGATCAATTCGTCCCGATAGCGAGACACGCGTCGACGAGCAAAAACCTCGGGCGGCGGCGCTCATTATTTCCCTCGAACCGGATGCCGGAAGCCGGAAAACAGGAAAGACGCGAAAAACATTCTCGCGCGCGGGCGCGATAAAAAAAATAACAAATAGATTGCGTCTTCAAATGACACCCGCGCTTTCTCATTTTGGGAAAAACGCGCCCGCAGGACGCGCAGGACGAGCAGGACGAGCGATTTTTTACGGGAAAATAATTGATGTCGATTTTTCCACGCTTTAAACAGCATGCACGAAGCTTTTTTCGCGCCGCAAAATTTCGTCATAGACGAAAAGGATGACCGCAGGACGAAGGATAATTTCTGCACTTACATTGTACCCGGAAGGACAACTCGTTGCTCAGCGTTTCCCCCTCGGAATTCACCGCCGAGCACACGTATTTTCCGGCGCTCTGCCGCGTCACCTTCTGCAGGACGAGGCTCTGATTGCTCCGGATTATCCTGGCGGACATATTGTGGTTAAGGACCAATCCCTAGAACAATAAAATATGTCCATATTGGCGTTATTCGACGACCACGTGCACTCCGCAGAGTTGGCCCGGCAAATTTCCGGGGAAAACGTCCGGAGAACTCCGGGAAATTTTCCGTGAATGGGGCTATAATGAATATAATTAGTGCGAATTTAAAAATAGCGCGGCGTTAACGAACGCGGTGCATTATTAATTACCGCGCTCACGCCGTCGCCGCGGGCGGAGGCGCCGGGCGCGCGCTGGCGCAGCAGCGTCCCGGCGCCTCCGCCATCGCGCTGACCCTCGCGCGCGCATTAGTGTCGAATCGTTTTAATTGACAACGGCTCGCGTCTGCCCCCGGGCCGTTAATGAATGATTGATACGGACTAATTACGCGTTCATTAGGTGCGCGTCGGATTAATTATCGGATGCGGTCACGATATGCCCCGCCCCCCTCCCGGTGCGCGAACACGTTCCCGAGAAACCGCGAGAATGCGAAAAGAATCGCCGCGAACTTCTCCCGATTATTCGAGATAATTCCGAAGTGTTTGGGAAATTTTCCGCTCGGAAAATTTCGCCGCTCCTTCCGCATTCTCCTTCGCTCAAAAGCGTTTTTAACTTGACGAGGCGTTCGCTTAACCTCAAATCGAGGTCGATCGACTCGAAGTTCGCGCGCGGAGAAAACTTGTTCGCATGTCGGGAACGACTTCGCCGCCCCCCGGGCGTCCGGCGAGCGAAACGATTGTGTAGATCGCGTATCGGACGGGCGGGCGGCGGTTAATTTCGCGCCCGGACCCCCGCAAATGCGAGAATAATAAGAGAATAAAAGGGCTTGATATCGACGTCGAGCACGCCACGCCATACAGTGTGTCCGCGCGTCCGTCACGAATCCCCGCGAAAAAAACTAACGCGCGCTCCATCGATTCCAAGCACGCCGAAACGGCGCAGATCCGCGGAAAACGCAATTCGCACACAGCGTGTCCGAAGCGCGCGAATTTCCCTTCATCTTTTTCGCATATCAATTTTATTTATTTCGCCCTCGACTCGTGTCCCGCGTCGCCTCGCGAAGGAACAGAATAAATAAAGATGCTTCGAATTGATGTGTGTTCTAAGATGTCGCCGCCACCGCGCTAAACGTCAATTCCCCCGCCGCGCCGCCGCCGCCGCCGAGGGCGAAGAGGCCAACGACAAACAAGGTGAAATGTCGAAGGAACGTCGCGGGCGACGCGCCGCGTTTTGGAAACTTCGAAACGCCGTCGATTTTCGGCGTTCGCCCGCCGCCCCCGCGCGCCGCCGCCGCCGCCGCCGCTCCTCTGACAGCTGGCAAGTGCACACGCCGTCGAAGAGCGCGCACAATACGTCGATATTATGTCGTCGCGCACACAATATCGTGAATCCGAATTCCCGCCGCCCCCCGACTGACGATGACGTCTCCGGCGGTTGCCGGGCGTCGAGGAAAATTCGGGATATTCGCGGCAATTTTTGCATTCCGACGCGTCCCGCGTCGCGCAGATGTTTTTATCGTCGCATAAAAGTTTTCAGATGTTTATTGACACGTTTTCGTGTGCACAAAGTGCATAATATGTCTCACATACATACAGTGTGTCCCCAGAACCGAAAAACACAACATGGCCTCAATCGATTCGCAATCGTCAAAAACGTGGAGATCCGGCGAAAACGAAAAACGCATACAGTGTGTTCAAACTGACTAACACACAGTCTGTTTTAAGCGAATAATTTCCGCGCGTTTTTGCACTTTGCTTCATGTCGATTATGAGACGTAATAATTTATTCAATGTCGGTAATAGGTATTTGCCGCCCCCGTTTCCGCAGCCGGCCCCACAGAGAAATTCATTTTTGTAATCTCTCCGCTTCAATCACCCGGATGACCGAGACGGCATTAATCACAATTTCAATTAAACAAAGAGCGCGCTCGACGTTCCATTAAAGCGACCCGCCGCCCCCGACCGCCCTCGGGCCTTCGATACTTTCGCGCGCCGCTTCCGCAATCTTAATGCGCGTCGTGCACATCCCGATCGCGATTGTCGCGACGAAAAAATTTATAATATCCTGGAAAATGTTTTCGCCGCCCCCTCAGAAATATTAAATCACATAATCGCCGCCGCCGCCTGCGAATCGAAGAAATAATGACCCGCTTGGCACTTTAGGCTCGCCCTTTCACGAATAAAAATCATTAAAGGGTTTTCATCCGCGCGGCGCCGGCGGCGGCGGCAACGAGGGCAGGAGGACGGCGAATCGATAGTCATAGATTGATAAAGGGATAGATGGGAAAGTTAATGAGCTATGAAGCGCGCGAACAGAAGGGAGCGAATGGCGCAGAAACGCGCCGCCGCCTCCGCCGTCTCCGCCGCCCCCGACGCGCGCACTATCAACTCGACGGGGCGCAGCGAGTGAAGCTATTGAGTGCGACGCCGAAGAATGGAATGTGTGTACGTAGGATGCAGCGCACGATGCACTGTATTAACCGCCCCCGCCGCCCCCGTCTTGCCGCCCGAACGCAACCGGCTTTAAGGTGGCATGTTCGCCCGTGATAGATATGTGTTTAGAGTTCGGTCTTCGGTGTTTAGTGTTTACAATCTGTTCGTGCATACCGTGTGTCCGGTTGCCGCCCGCGACATACAGTGCGTTCGTCTTCCGGGTTCGGGGGCGGAGGACAAAAATCATCGGCGGTGTTGTGAGAGACCAAGGAACACGTCGTAAATCGCAAAAAATCGACGCCGGAATTGATGATGCGCACGTTCGCCGCCTCCGCGGCCGCCCCCGCAGGAAAATTCGCGGCGCGCGAAAATATTTCGTCAAGACGTCAGGCGCATTCGCGACGCGCCGCCGTCCCCCGCATTCCGCGAGAACTCAATCGCGTCGAGAGGCGCCGGACTTTTCCGGGATTATTTATCGCCCGCCGCCCGCCCCCCGGGGATTTTTTTGTTTAATCGATCTCGCGCGAAGAAAAGACGCCGTTTTTGTCGACGCAATTACTACCCACATGTCCGTGACTTTATCAAGCGGCCGGCATCGCCGCCGCCGCTCGTTTCATCAGCCGCCCCCGGACGGGAAGACGGATTATCTTTAATTATCTGAGACATCCCGGCGACGACGACGCGTCGCGTTTTTTCGTCGCGCGACGACCGGGGACGGCGCAATAAGCCTTCGATCCGTCGTCGGCGCTCGTTTCCGGGGGCGGCGAGGGGCGCTCATGATTGTTACACGTTCATTGCTGTTTTTCGCCGCTCAATCGGCCGCTCGGCGTTCGACGTGAACGGAAATCGTGAGAAATCGGCTTAGCCCTTCGCGCCGCCGCCCCACGACGATGCGGACACGGGTAGTTTTCGCGTTCGCATTCGGCTGGCAGGACGCCGACATCTCGCAGGAGCATCTTAATGCGCGGCGTTCTTTTTTCTCTCGGGGGCGGCGGCGGCGCCATCTATGACGCGTGCTCGTCGACGCGTGCGTCATTTCGTCCCCGGACGATGCATTAAACATTCTGCTTGCTCAGCATGCGAGCTTTCACCCCGAGCCTATCCTCATCAGCGCATTGCCGCGTACAGCGCGTCCGCGCCGGGGCAGGAACAATCGTCATACCATGTGTTCGAGGAGAAAAGGGGGAAAATCGCCCGGAAAAAGAGCAAGCGGTTTTCCCTCGCGTTCGGCGCGTTGTACCGTCGAGTTTCCCGCATTTTCCAAATCACCGTTAGATATACGTTTAGATTAAGATCAGAAAATGGTGTGCAATTTCATCCCCCGCCCCCCGATTGTGCCATTGTAGCGATTTCGTTCGAACGCCTCGCGCCGCGCGATTCCCGCTGCAGGCGGCCCGACGCGAAATTAATGGTTGCGCGAATTCAATGAGCCGTGCGCGCACACCTCGGCCCCCCGTCTTAAGGGGGCGGCGAGGCAACCGTTCATTATGGCCAAATTAATTTTTAATCGAAATTTCCACGTATTTTTTTAATGGCATGTAATTCAGAGGCGGCGGCGAGCGCGCGCGCGCGCGCGCGTGTCGCCGACGACGAAAATTGAGTTCCGCCACGCGACCGGGGGGCGGCGAGTGAAAAACGCGCGCGGCGCGCAAAAACGCGGAAACCTCGAGGAATTTCCACCCGATAATAAATCCGACATCGGTAGCGCGCAAATAAAATTCCGAGTGCGGTTTTGTCCGAGGGGCGGCGGCGGCGCCGCGAGCGTCTTTGAAGTCCGCCGTGACAGTCATTAATTATGACGACGCATCAACGTCGCCCGGCCGCATAACAAACAACGCGCGGCGCTTCATGAAAAAACGACGCGGCGATGCGGCAAATGAGGTGAGACGTGAGCGCATACAATGTGTCCGGGGGGCGGGGGCGTTCGAGAAAAATAACACGCGCTCAATCGATTCGGAATCCTTTGAAACGCGAAGATATGCCGTTAAATTTTTTTGCATACAGTGTGTCCGATGTACCAAGTGTTTGGGCGCAAAAATAGAAATTTGTAACATGTGCTCAATCGTTCTAGAATACCGCGAAACGCGGAGATTCGACAGAATTGCATTTTGTATACAGTGTGTCCGGGGCACTTACGTCGTGTAACCAGGTGAGTCGGTGCCAGTGGGGGTTCGCCTTGATGTGGCATTCGAAGTAGACGTCGTCGCCCTCCTTGATGTCGTCCGGGTTGAGGGTGCTGCCCAGCCGTAGCGAGACGATGGGCGGATCTGCAACAATGGAGCAAGCACAATGACGTGAGTCGCGCGTCCGGGGGGCGGCGAAGCGGGAGACGCTCTCCGCCGCCGAGGATGAGGTGGCGCGCATTGTGGCGCAAAAACGGAGCGTATAAATCATCGATAGACTATTCATGCGCGACGCGACACAAGGCAAGAAAGACGCCGCCCCCGGTAGCATCGCCGCGCCGCCGCCGCCTTCGCCGCGGCGCGGCGCGATTGTTTGCCAGATTTGTTGACGCGCTGTTGTTCGTTTGTTTGCTTGTTGTTTGTTCGCGCGGCGGGGGCAGCGGGGGCAGCGGGGGCGGCGAGCGCGCCGCTCAAAAGGAAGACTGACGCGCGAGACAATGAGCAGATTCGCAAGGACCTCGCGCCGCGCCTCGCTTTCTGTCATCTTTGTGGGCCGCCATGTCGCTCGCCTTTGCGACGAGTCCGCGGGGGCGGCGGGGCCGGCGGCGCATTGTCCCCGTCTTACGCGAGGGCCGGCCGTTGATTAGTTCCGACAACTTCGACATGCCTTATCGACTCGCACGCCCGCAATAATTGTCAAATAACAATAATCGCATACAGTGCGTTCGCTAATCTCCCCGGCCCTTGCGCATACCAAGTGTCCGAAGCGCGGGAAAAAAAAGTCGTAACCGACAGATGCGTCGCCGTTATGGTAATCGCGAATTAAAAATCAATGAAGCCGAAAAATTTTTCGCGAAAATTACGTCCCGGGGGCGGCGGCGGCGGCACAATTAAAAACTAATTAGCGTGCTGCGCCAACGAAAATATTTTTTCAACGCGAAATTGCCCAAAACGCCAGTGGCAAATGGCGCGTGAATTAAAAGGACCAAAGCGAGAAAAACTTTTCGTCCTCGAGGATCTCAAGGATCGGGATAAAGCGAACAAAAAATTGCGCGCGCACGCGCGAGGAAAAACTAGGAATTTAAAGCAGAACTTATTTTAGATTGCGTCCAAACGTCAGGAGTCGTTTCCGGCGGTGTTTATCTAGTACTTTTCTATTTCGTCCTTGTTTCGTCCTTTCTCGTCCTTTTTGTCCCGTGTAATGCTGTCGACGGCAGACAGGATAAGGAGGCAATTGACGCACGTCGACAGCCATTGATAGAATACGACTTTCTCGAAATGCGCGAAAAGGACGAAAAAGGATAATCGTGTACCGTGTGTCCGCGAACGTGAAAAAGTAACTTGGGCCCAATCGACTGGAAACATTGCGAAACGTAAAGATCTGGCAAAATGTAATTTTGTATACAGTGTGTCCGCAAGGATAATACTAAGAAAAATCATGAGTACGTCTCATTCGACTCGAAATGTTCCGAAACGTAAAGATCTGTTAAAAAGTAATTTTGAATACAGTGTGTCCGCAAGGATGATAGTAAGAAAAAATCATAAGTACGTCACATTCAACTCGAAATGTTGCGAAATGTAAAGATTTGACGAAAACGCGTTTCGCATACAGTGCGTCCGAAAGGACTAAGTGGATAATAAACGTAAAAAAGTCGGAAATGACAGGGCAGAGTGCTAGGAAAGTCGAAATACTCACAGACGACGTTGATCTTCCAGGACGTCTCGAGGAAGAGGCCGGTGACGTTCGGATTTTCCGCCCGGCACGTTATGGATTTGCCGTCGTCCTCCGTCGTCGGCACGAAGCTCAGCTCGCTGATCGTGGCGTTCTCGCGCGTCTCCTCCTGCGAACAAGGACGAACGGACGAAGGATCAGAAAGCGTCGCGCTGCCGAGCGGCGCGCGTAATTATTCCAACACATGTCACGTCGCGCGCAACGTGTTGTCAAACATGCGCGGCATGCGAGCACGTGCCGCACAACACGCCCGGAAGCGGAAAAACGCCGCGTCGCCGCCGCCGACGAGCCCCGTTATCCTTTTACCGGATAAAAGCGACTGAATAGTAATTGGAAACTTATGCCGGAGCATCGTTTCTCTTTCCTTTACGCGACGCAAGCACTCATTAGATGCATTCCGGCCGTTATCCTCGCAGGACGACCGACGATCTCGAGGACGAAAAATCGCTAAAAGATAACACGGTCTCAATCGACTCGCAATCCCGCGAAACGTCGACATTTGCATAAAACGCGTTTTGCATACAGTGTGTCCCTGGGGGCGGCGATGGACGCGTTGTATGTTTGTTCGCGCACTTGATGTTCACGTCCGCCGTAATTGATTATTTCTTCATTTTCTCTTTGCTTCCTCTTCATTGTCGTCGAGATCATTTTTGCCGCTCGACGTAATGCGGCCCCTTCGCCGCCCCCAGCATCGCGGGCATTTATCATTTGTTGTGCGCGCCCTTCATTCATATTTATACAATTCGCGAAGTTAAATAAGCGTTTGAACGTAACATTAGTAATTCCTACCTAAGAGAGATCGAAGCGACGGCGGCGGCGGCAGCTATTGTTTTTCCGCCGCCCCCGCGACTCTAATACCGCCTGCGCGCTCGCTGCGCCTCGCGAGGCGGCGGCTCACGACTCGCGACCGGTATGTTTTTCCGTTGTGGCACTCTGAAGGACTGAATTATAGTCTGTCGCGCGCCGCCCCCCAACGACTCTAAGTCATCTGCAGCAACTATTAAAATTGAACGCGGCGCAACAAGCGGGAGAGACGAAAATGAAAAATAAGAGCGTTTTCAGCGGCGCGGCGCCCTTTTGCGAAGTCGGGGGTGGCGGCAAGCGTCGTAGACGGTTGGGGGAGGCGGCGAGTGTAAGCGGTGTGAGTTAATAGGAACACTTGACGTTTTGATTAATTTTGATGAGTTTATATAAACTTGCTAGTCGTGCTGGCGCGCACGCGCGCGCCGAGCGAACCGGGGGCGGCGAGGGGTGGGAAAACAATGTCGCGCAGACCGCATGACAACGTCGCCGGAGATCGCTGGCAACTGAACCGGGAAAACAATACATCGAATAAGTTTGTTTTTCATCTTCGAGGGCGGCGGCGACGCGGGGGGCGGGGGAAAGAGTCGATTTCTATTCCAGTTTAAATTTAAATAAAAGTAAAACAAATGCGAAAATAATGCTCAGAGACGGCGCGATGATGTCTAGCGATTCATTCTCGCCGGCGCGGCGGTGGCGGTAACTGGGGGCGGCAGACGTCAAAAACTCCGGGGATGAAAATTGAAAAACCGACGAGGCGGAGGTGTCTCCAAGATTAATGTTTCATTTCACAGAGTGCTCGAAAAGTTCGAAACTCACCGCCGCCCCCCGCAGGCGGCGGCAGAGCGCGATTGTTTAAACAAAACGCGAAAATGAAAAATAATTTTCGATTTCGGTTCGTTTAAAATTAAATAACGTTTATAACCGAGCGCATAGTTTTGCGCGGCGTGTTGCGACCCACCCCCGCCGACCGCCGCCCCCGATGTGCATCTGTGCATTTATGCGTATTGTATTCATCAAAACATTAATGTTTTATTATTGCGCTTCGGAACGGATGCGGTGGCGGCGGCGAAACAATGCCGGGACACGACCGCCCATTTTCCGCCGCCCCCGCGCGCCGCCGCGTCGATCCGCGTACCGTTACATCGACATCGACGCCGGCGCGCATAAATATTATTAATTTCGCGCATTATTGGCGAAATGATTAAAGCGCGCGCAACGGCCGCAGCCGCCGCCTCCAGCCGCCTCCGACCGCCCGCGCGCGCTGACATCAAAGGACTGCAATATTTTACGTGCGAAATGTAATTTGGCAATTTTACAATTTCCAAATAATCATTTCTGCGCGATATCACTGCCGCCCCCTGGACCTAACCCAATTTCGCGCGCGTATACAGCGCGTTCGAAGGGCCGCGCCGCCGCCGCCGCGCGTCGCCATTAAAATTCTCGTTCGGAGATCGCGGAATATATTTGAATATTAAACGAATCTTTAATTAACTATTATTGCAACGGTGGCAATAAGCCGCGCGCATTAGCGGCGGCGGAGGCGGCGAGCGGAGATTAGCTTCTCGCGCGCGGGCGGCGTTAGTTATGATCTTAATTGGTAGCTACTCGCCGGCGCCCGGGCGGCTCTTCGCTTTGATTAAAGATTTAATACTAATTGAAACGATACGCCGCCGCCGCCGTCTCAGCCGCCCCCGCGCGCGCGAAGCCCACTCACGGTTTTATCGCCGTTACAATGTATCGTCCTTAAGCGTAAAGCCAGAGCGAGAACTTCTTTCTACATATGGAAATAATCACGTCGGGGGCGGGGGTGGCGGCGCCGCCGGAGGCGGCGGGTGCACTTTAATCATGGCACGCGTTGCATAAAACCCAAGAACGCTGATGCATAAAATATTAATTCGAATTTATACCCGGTCACATACACATTGTTTATAACATACCATGTGTCCTAACATACCATGTGTTCGAA
>JARRAA010022300.1:0-85791 GCA_030557295.1 Ecitodaemon sp. MM-2014 | reverse complement strand
GAGAGAACGGAAGAAATCCGTAGTTTCTGTTGGAAAGATATTCACCCCCAATAGCTTGGCAAGCTTCGGTGCTACGATGGTCAGCAAAAAATTCAATCCTTTCCAAAATCCGGTAAAATTCGTGGCTTCTTTGCCATTCATATAGAAGTCATTCGTTGGTTCCTTTAACGAATCAACCGTAACACCGAATGCACAGTTCGCTATCACGTCATTGGCAAATCTAGTGAACGAATCTTTGAGTTCAAGGTCGATAATTTCTTTGTTTTGCTGGAGATAAAATTGGACGAATTGTTGGGCGGATTTTTCCATTAATTCGAACATCAGGCGCATTTTGCTGGATGTGAAAGTCGGACTCAACGTCGCACGCATTGCCCGCCACGGGTCGCCTTTGAGCGAAAACAAATTCTTATTCCAAATTTGCTCACTATTGTCTGGCGCAAAATTGAAGTGATCCACAAAATGGTCAAAGTCTTTGACTGTTATTTGTTTGATTAATTTTGGATCGCGAAGCATCAGAATCGGTATTGTTGTTTGATACAATCCATAATAGCTGGATAATTAAATATCCACAAGGTTATATAATTTAAATGTTTAATTTAAAAGAGTTGCGGACCTTACTTACCGATGATCTTTACTTTTTTTGTACAGCCTGTCTACAAATTCCACCATGGACTCCAACTTTAATGTCGATTTGAATGTGTCTCCAAAAACAGGTAAGGGTGGTCCTTGGGGCACATTTTTAGACCACCAATGTAATTGGGGTTTGATCAAGAAATAGTAAAAGAGGAGCAAAACAGCAACAGCTATTAGTATAGCGAACATGGTTCACTAATTATGGAAACTGTCCGAATACAAGTGTTTTGACTACGGCGCACAACACAATTATAAATACAGACGGATGGAGCGCACTCGATAAATATCGTTTGCAATGAATCAGCGCGTTCATGCGCGCCGCACCGACTGTTGATAGACGATGATGTATTTCGTAATATTACTTAACTCACACGCGCACCCAAAATCTATTTGTCCTCGTTATTTATGACCTTCATCACAACTTGTTCTCTCATGCGTGAATCCGTCTCTTCCTAAACGGCGTCAAGGGGTCGACAAAGCCGTGTCGAAAATAATTTCATAAAAACATTCTGATCATAAGAAAAGTACTGATAAAACGATAAAACTGATTTTTTTTTGTGCAGTTTCAGGGTCAAATAACGTTATACCTAAAAACTAAAAATAGCGAAATAATAAGTATTTTATAAAGGGGTGCAAACTTAAACTGAAACTTACTTTCATGAATTTGGGGAAAGACAATGCACCTAAGAACTTCATGCATTTCCAAAACCCAGTAGCAACGCTACCTCTTAAATAAAACTCATTTTGTGGATCTTTTAGAGAATCAACAGTAACTCCAAATGCATAATTTGCAATTACATCATTCGCAAATTTTGCAAATGAACCTTTTATTTCAAGTTAAATAACGTTTTCGTTTTGACTTAAGAAGAATTCTACGTACTGTTTTGCTGTTTTTTCCATTAATTCATCGCATCTTACTAGCTGCAATGTCGGACCTAATATTGCCCGCATTGTTCTCCATTTGTCTCCTTTCAGCCAAACTAAATTTTTGCTCCAAATTGGCTCACTTCGGTTTGATTAGTAAATAATAATCAGCCAATACCAACGCAATAATGATCTACACCGAAATCATCCTTAAATATGTATAGTTGTTTGAATAATGGCTTACAATTATAAAAAAAAATTTATAAAAAAAATTCCATGCTAAATTTTCTTTTGCTTTTCTATCTTTCCATTTGAAAAATTGTACAAGTGCATTTATTTTATTTGACTCCAGTTTCAAACTGCGATAAAATATTATCAGATAATTACACGAAAATTACACGTGATAAATAGATAAGTAAAATGCGCATTAACTTCGAACACTAATACGGTAAAGTTTTAAGTTGTAAGTCTTGTGTTGACTGTTTCACTGAAACTATTGACAATATCAATAACTACTATATCAACCATACTGAATTGATTATTATGATCTAGCTGATGTCGCTAACCGATGCTAACGCCGTGCTTGACTTGATACATTAAGTTTTGAATTTGAATTTATGTAACATCATTAAAAATTTTGTTGAAATATTTATAGAAATTCTATTGTTTATGTCAAATATTATTTATACAATTTGGATATTTCAGGACTATAATAAGTGAATAAGGGTATGATGTCAAGTACAAATCATATATTTAATTGTAGATATACCGCCGGCGTGATATTTTACTTCGGGATTTTTACTTCTTTTCTTAACGAAGGAAATGTTCTGTCGATTTTAATGTTTGTCGTAATTGAGTTTCCACTGAAAGGATTTGGGCCAAACTTAACTAAATTTAGCTGAAATGTTCGTGCATCTTGATTTTCACTCCATTTCGTGGCCGTCGTACACTTTCCATAAAAATGCGTCAAAATAACTCCTAACGCAGATTCATTTTTTCCTTTTTCAAATTTTGCTATTCTACACCGCCTGCAATTAGTCGGTTCAAGGCACGAACACTTTTAATTAATTTAGTTCTTGCGTTTCACAGTCGACTACTTTTTTGGTATTCCCGTACCAAATACATCTCATAGTTTTTCAATCCTTTCTGTCGTGCTAAAGGTTCATTTCACTTTATTTCAGGGGTCACACCTTACTTTAAAAACTCTTTTGAAGCATTTCTGATGAAAATCCAAGCACGGAGAAGAAAAGAAAGAAAGTTTTGAACAAATGCATTACTGATATGATTTCAACCACGGCTACTACAATTATCTAAAAAATTACTCTTTCGTTACCCAATGAAATAATACATAATACAACTGCCCAAATAAGTGAGATATTAATTATTGAATAGAAACTACATTTAATGGTATATAACATGACTGCTTAGTTAATCATTTGTCTACGTTTCAATCCCAACCAACAACCACCTTCAATAGCGGGTGTAAATTTGCCTTTAAGGTAATGCAAAGGAATTGGCGTTTTTTCTGTGACCACAAACTCAAAATTTCTCAAAATATGAAAAATTAACGTCTTAATTTCCATCAAAGCAAACCTGGATCCTATGCAGTTACGTGGTCCAACTCCAAATGGAAAATATGTATAGGGCTTGATGTTGTGTTTGTTTTCATCCGAAAAACGTTCCGGGTTAAATTTAGTGGGATTGGGAAAGTACTCTTCATCATAGTGCATACCGAATACTGGTAACCATACAACTACACCAGGCTTTAACTGAACTGGTTTTTCATCGGGGTTGTCGGGTTCGATAGTATAAGTCCTAGTGCACACACGATCTATGGCAACAAGGGGTGGTTGCTTCCGAAGACTTTCTGTAATGTAAAAATGCGTAGATAACAAGCATTGATTAATTTGGATATCTGTATATTTACCACTGATGACCATATCCAAATATTTCATTTTATTTAAGACATCGTAAGTTAATCTTCCATTTATTTCTTCGCTAGTTTTATCAATTTCATTGCGTAACTTTTCCTGAATGTCCGGATTGACCGCCAATTCATAACACATGAATGATAACATCGTAGAAATCGTATCGAAACCAGCAATGAAGAAAATGAGCACCTGAGCTGTCATATCATCATCAGACATGGCAAATTGTTTCAAATGTTCCGTTTTCCCAACATCCGATTCTTCCGCAGTTGCGAAACCGGCGTCCTTTTGTTCGGATGACTCCTCATATTTTAGTTTTCCTTTGCGAGCTTCCATTAGTAAGTTGATCATATCAGGGCGCACAATGTTCTTCTCTTCCCGCAACTTTATAGCATCCTTAATCAAATTTTTGAAAAACTGTGTTGTTTCCGAATTAAATAGTGTTATACCAAGAAACTGAAAATTTGAGAATTCTAGCATCTGTAGATTTTGTTAAAAATAGATAGAACTTACTTTAAACACTTTTGGGAAAAAAAGAGCGCCTAGAAATTTGATGCCATTCCAAAATCCAGTAGCAAAATTGCTAATGTCGGAGCCCCTTACATAAAACTCATTCTGTGGATTTTTTAATGAATCCACAGTAACTCCAAATGCGCAATTTGCAATCACATCATTGGCAAATTTAGCTAATGAATCTTTCATTTCAAGCTGAATAACATTTTGGTTTTGATTCAAGAAAAAATCAACGAACTGTTCTGCAGACCTCTCCATGAGTTCGAACATTAAACGCATCTTGCTAGATGTGAAAGTCGGACTTAATGTTGCCCGCATCGTTCTCCATTTGTCTCCTTTCAGTGAAAATAAATTTTTGCTCCAGATCGGCTCCACGTCGTCAGGAGCAAAGTTGAAGTGATCCACAAAATGATCAAAGTCTTTAACGGTAATTTTTTTAATGATTTCCGGATCGTTTAACATTAAAATTGGGGCCCCTGTTTGGTAAAACCCAAAATATCTAAAACAAAATGTTGATATAATTTTGTGAAATTTACCGCTAATGTTATTATTTGCGGTTACCTTTTATTTCTATGTTGTTTGTAGTATCTTTTTACAAAATCAACAAAGGATTCTATGCCAAAAGTTGTTTTTATTGTATCTCCAAATAATGGTATTGGAGGTCCTTGAGGAACATTTATTGATTTCCAGAAGAGTTGAGGTTTGATTAGAAAATAATATCCAACCAAAATCAAGGCAATTATAATTAAGATCGCAATCATCCTGAAACATGTATAATTGTTAGTACATAATAAGAATTAACACGAATGAGCATAACTAACAAAAAAAAATTGTCTAAATTTATTTTATATAAATTTGATAACATTCTTAATTTACCTGCTAAATGATGTTACAATACACAATGCACAATGTTCGGTTTAACTATTCGTGTTGAAGTGCAGCTGGCGTTTGATTTATTTGATTCCAGCTTCAAACAGTGATAAACTATTATCAGATGATTTATTCAAGTATTGATTTCACCTAAATCAAAGACATATGATAAGTGAAATACTATTACACTTGTAAAGATAGATCATACCGTTTTAAAACTCCTGTGTTGACTATTTTATTGAAACTGTTCATAGTAGTTGTGGACTATGGTCCCTCGATTCTTATATAATTCTCTCAATTATGGTGTAATTGACGCCGCTACGTAGATGCTACTGACCCTGTAATTTAATCACATTTAATACGTATTCATCCAATGTTATGTATATATAATACTGAAACTCTGATTTTTTTCCAATATTTCTTCATTCCACTTAGTTGTGCATACGTCCATGATGAGATAGTACGTAATTAATGTGGTTAATGTCCATGAACAGCGTTAATTATAACGGATTTTGCATTTGCACTAACACTTGGTCTCTAACATTGAACTAAAGCATTGATTAGAAAATTATGATTAATAAGAACAAAGTCGAAATGGGTAAATTTATTATTATTTTTATCATATTCACATCACAGAGAAACAAACATACAATGAGAGAAATACCTCAGTTGTGAATGTTATACATATACTGGAGAACATGTACATCTGTCACTGCGCAGCTAGATCTTTTACCATTATTAATTAATTTGTTTTTTCACAACAAAGCAACAACTTCATAATACTTATGCAAGTGCATAATTAATAATAGTAGTTTTTTTTTTCTTTAATGTCAAATACAATATTTTATCTTCTCCACCTTATGTTACGTTAAATGTATCAATTAATTATTAGTTTCATTTAGTATTTTATACAAACTAATTTCATTTGAATTATGCATCACTTATACGAATAAATGTGTTGCATCGTCGCGCCTCATGAGAGAACCAAGGAAATTTCATAATTGTATCCAAGGTGTGTATAGCCGATTGCTGAATTACAAAAATTGCGTGTCAATTGAATCCGGTTATTCACATTATGTGTTTGTAAGTGCGACAAATTATTGGCAAAAAACTACATGCTTCGTAATCCTCGTAATAAGATATGTTGTTCATGAGACGATATAACACGATAAAACACTGTGTTGCTTGACGGTAATTATATCAAACTGAATTAGAAATCAACCGTATCGTCATATGGGAAATAATCAAAACGTTTGTTAAACGAAACATAAAATTATTGATGCGTTCTTGCATGTACTCCTCGCCTCGCTTTCCTATAATCAATTAAACTAAAATGTTGTAAATAAGTTATTCTTCTGTATGTGCCCTTGGTGTGATTGTTGTTAAATGCAAGTAGGTAAGAGTAACGCGTAGTGAAGAAAAGTGGGCGCATCGCTTAATTTGTGGGCGCGCGATTGTTGTACAAGTCTTTCGCGTTCGCGCTCCTCAAGAATATGATGTCGCCGATGGGTCGATTGTACACAAATATTTACATGTTTGTCTCTTAAATGACGACCGCACGTTCACTGCGTTATGCTTGTCATTATAAATGTTGAATCCGTTTAGCTAGCAATGATTTTGCGATTTAAAAGAGCGTCCCGATCGGTAGTTAATTGTATCATTAGACAAGATAAGATTACTTATAATGTAAATATTAATTAATAAATATATTTGTCCAGTTTGGACTACTTCAAATTCACTAGCTGTGTATGCGTAAGACGACCTGTACGTTTTCATTACATAGTTTTCTCTCTTTACTCGTGTCAAAGTTTGGTATTCTAATCGTTTGTAGTTTTTCCAGCACGCAACGAGTGATCAGCATTGGTTCTGTTGGTAATCCGATTTGCCCGGCTTCTCTCTCAAACGAAACAAAAAAATGTAATAAATGGCTAAGCGCGTTAATGGTGAGCAACATAATTTACGTTTGCAGGAAACGTATCAAAGACTCGACCCCAGAAACATTAAATGAACCGTTTAGTTCAGCAAGTCGCAAAACCGTAAGTTGTTTGATTTAATCAGCTAGTGCCGATTTAATCAACTCGCAGGATTTACAAGTTTTGTCAAAATGATCAAGTCCAATTTAATTTTTATTACCCCATTCCGCTATTTGTTTTCCATTTCGTCAGCAGTTATTCATTCATTTTAGCAATTCATTTACTCGACATTACTTTCTATCGTCGTAATATTTATAATACAATGTAACTATATCGACAACCTGCGAAATCAATCAATTTTCATGTAATGTTGTTGATTAACACTAATTTTCATTTAAATACAAAGTATAAACAAAAATTGTATGACTAGATGCACTTAAAATAGCAATTACGTCCACCAAAGTTATTCAATCGTCTATTACGCTTGCCATGTTCAGTTCAGATACCGATCAGCAATCCTGAAACGTATGCGAACATAACAAACGTACAAAACTGAACGGAGACATTGTTGAAATTGTCCCCACCGTGTATACTTTTCGTTTACTCATACTCGGTGCAGTTTACTCGTATTGCAATTCACTTGAGAATGTAATGCAAATATCAGTGCTCACCAAATAATCGTCTTCACACTTAATTTTGTAATACACGGTTTCAATTACCCATTACACCAGTATCTATTACATTATGATTTATGTTTAATGAGGATATAATAAAAGCAATGCAATCCTTGTCACCGCGTCTCAAAGAATACAAGTAATATTGATTGTGGCCTTCCTTGTTGAAGAGCATTCGACTCACGAAACATCCAAACAATTACAAATTTACCTACTATTCAATATTGTATTTTTATAATAAGTTAATATGGTACATTTGATGTGCTCAATTTGTGTCGCTTGTCGTGTTTGTCGTAGGCGTGTGTCGCATATGAAAGTTGAGCGTTCGAAACGAATATTGGAAAATGTAACGGTTAATTAGTATGAAGTTAATAGTAATAGAAAGGAATGTTTGTTAAATACGTTTGTGTGAACATTTCCAGCGCCTGTCAATGTTGTACATAATGGAGATAGTACATGAGGATGAAAGCGCATATTTTTATGTATTTTCTTTTTGTTTTTACTTTGTAACGTTTCTCATTAATTTCATATTTGAGTAATAATGTGATTTATGTACATTTCTTGTTTAGTTGTAGCCTTTTAGTAATATTACTTTAACGTGTACTTTGTTTATCTAATCAATAGGTCCGCAAGTTTTGTTCTCTTCTCGCCATCCTACGGCCCGCATGTCGAACGGATCCCCAAAAGAAAATCAGAGTTGTTTCGATTTGTCTTTCTGCGCCCTAGTGCCCAATGAACGTCTACAATTTGCCCTATCAAAACCGAAAGTCGAAGTTGACCGCAATGAAAAACGCTGTTATCTTTGCATGATCATTATAGTACAACATTTTGTTTCATTTTCACTTATTTTATATAATAATATATATAATATATTTTTATATTTATATATAATTATGTATAATAATATAAGTTATGTATAAGTTTTTCTGACTGAACTAAATTTGAGCCCCGATCATAAATAGTAAACAACTATTTGTTTTGTTTTGGTTCCAGCTTGTTTTCCATTAACTAATTGTTTAGCTTAGATTTGTTAGATTCTGATAAGCCGACTAATCATACTTAATCATTAGTATGTTACACATTAATTATATCAATAATAGTCATTAATAAATAAATAAATGCATTTTCTTTGTATCTTCAATGGCACAGTTTGTTTTGTTCTTTTAACGTTAGTGTTTAAATGCGCAACGACAATGGTTGTGCGTTTATTGTTCTCGCTTCATTTACGAACTTGTTCTACGTAAAGTAATGTGTGATTCGTTACTGTGACTGTCGCCTGGCACAACACTTGATGTTCGTTCTCCGTTCGTGCGTGCGTCGACTTATAGAATGAATCGAAATCAAATGCTCACATCCTTACACAATAATTAAAAATCGATACTAAGAAGTATAACAAATAAAGCACCACGCGCTGTTTGTCCGAAATGATAATTACAACAAATACTAAACGTATGACGATTGTTTCTAACTGGGCGTCTCGCATCGGTAGTTTACGTGTATAATGTTAATTTAAAGAGTCGTCTCACTCATGTTTGTTACCGCTTGTATTCTTTATTTAATTTACGTTTCTACGCTAAACGCTATTTGTATTTCTTTTACTTGTATTTATAACTCTTTGTATCGTACACCTGACAAATGAGCATTTTCAATCAAGAGAAATTGCGCAAGAATTCTTCATCTATGTACTATTTTTATATAATCGAAGGGAAAATGCAGCAATGTCATGCGCTCGCGATTCGCGTGCGTCGCTTCGCACCGATCGTGGCAAAAACGCAAAACGAGTCGTGTTTACATTGCGGCGCAGTTTCGGTGATGGTTTTTGCCAATGTGCGTGTGTTTCCTCGCTCGCTTTCGTGTGTTTACGTTATTTGTATCGAAAAAAAAATGTTTACAATGATAATAATAATAAACTTTGCTTTTTTCTCCATAGGTCATAATTTCGGGTGGTGTGTTAAAGTCAAATTGTTTGATGCTTAGTAGAGGCCGCAATTACGCAGGTTATTAGCGATGATGACGTCGGTGACGGCGTCGAACACGAATTGGATATTGTGTGTGTCCGTGGCGCAGGTCATGTGGCAGTAGATTTCTTTGGTTGTCGATTTGTTCTTGGCTTCGAATTGTGCCTGAATATAGGAAGCTGCTTCTCCATATTCTTGTGCGCCTGCAAAGCAATCGAAACAATCAGATGCACGTGAGCGATTCGCCCATTTCACTTCAAGTCCGGTAACACTCACCCGCGTATTCGGCAAAGCATATCGTCAGTGGGGATTTCTTTATTTTCTCCTCGAACAGATCCTTTTTGTTCAAGAACAAAATAATGGAGGTGTCCGTAAACCATTTGTTATTGCAGATTGAATCAAACAGTTTTAAACTCTCTTGCATCCGATTCTAAAACAAATCAATCAAGTCAGTAATTACTTTCGAGGGTGTTTAGAGGATCAAGTACCGTCGTCTCATCTTCATGCAACACTTGGTCATATTCGCTCATAGCTACGCAGAAAATGATTGCTGTCACATCCTCAAAACAGTGAATCCATTTCTTTCGTTCTGATCGTTGACCGCCGACATCAAATAATCTGAAATCAATGCGACATTATAGACGTTCCTTTGCGAAATACTATTGAGCCTCTGTCACTTACTTAAAGTTAAGATTTTTAAATGAGAAATGCACTTCAACGATGCCAGTGGTTTTGACGCGGGTACGCAGAATGTCTTGCTCGGTGGGCTGATAGTCTTTCGCTCCCAATCGAAACAGATCGTCAAGGAAACTGCAAGCAAAAAAAAAAAGTTGAACCCGATTGCAATTAAGTTTGCTGCTACAACAGCAGTTATGCAAACTGATCATTTCTTGTCACAAAAGCAAAAGAAAGTAGGCCGACGTACTATTTTGCGGAATCGTTAAGTTGGTATTCGTTCGAGCGACCGAAGCATTCCTGCACACCGGTGTCTGCCCACAGGCGCTTCATAGCAGCGAGCAGCTCCTCCGAGAAGGGCTCGGTGTCCTCCATGCGTTGAATTACGTCGAACACCATTTTGCCGTCAATCTGCAAGGAAGAAAAAAAAACACCGACCATAAGTCACATAACAAACAACTAAAATCCATACAATATCGGTGACGCACTATGCGTAAGCGCGCGAGACATATTGCATGCACATAATCGAGGAGATAAATGCGAAGCAGCAGGATATGGCGATATGTGTGAAAATCGACGCGATTCGCTCGCTTGAGATGAAGCTTCGTTTAGATTATAAGCGCACCAGAAAACGTAAAAAGCAAATATTTATACATATTCCCGAAATACACACCGGCGCGATGAAATAACGGCGTGAAATTCACCGATATTCCATGAAAAACCACGGATTATTATAAAATACATGTGAAAATTTACAAAATAACAAAACCCAAGATTTATTTCTTTAGTTCAACCCACAAATGAAATTAAGACCTTCCCCTAAAGTGTTTGAAGGCGGATACACGCGCCGGAATTATTTATCGACAAAAGGATAGAAACGTATAAGTCGAGTAGTTTATTAGTGCGTGATTCGTGCACGTTGATCGTCGTACAAGAATTAACCCCCGAATTGTACGATGACCTCGCACGTACATCGCGCCCGCGTTTCCTCGAAAAAATCTATCAACAGGTAAGGCAGGAACATAAGCGCACCGATGTTCATCCAACGCTCTGACTTACTGGTTAGAACCAAATGAACCCAAGCAAAGAGGTCGGCCCGACAGATATCAACATCGAGTGCAAGTCGATTAGGGGCCCGCAAACGGTCCGCTGTTAAATTATTAATAATTCCGGCAAAGCATGGGGAAGTTCGCATGACTGTAATCAATAACAAGCCGGCGCGCGGGCACTCGATTTGTGAACTAGATAGAAGCTCTCAAAGCAAACGCGGCGGGTCGTCGCGACTTAACGTTGGATTCGATGTCCTCCGTGCGCCGAATAAAATGTTCATTTTTACGATTCCCGGAACGGAAACGCAGTAAATACTAGCACGAAGGTCTGCGCCGTTATTACTTTGAAATAATGAATATAAAATTGCGGGTGGCTGGCGAAAGGTGGGGGGCGCGAACGATGTTTCCGCGATCGACAATATTTGATTTTAAATTCAGTCCGAAACAAAATTAAATTTACAACAGTGGTGGCAAACAGAACGTATTAATACGAGGGGAGTATTATAATCACGAGCAGAAACCGCGCCGCCGAAATTTTTCCTCTGTGCGTGTAGCCCTGAAGCGAAGCCGTCGTCGTCGAGCGTGCTGAAATTTTAATCAGTAACTCGAGCGACGTTTCTGGGCACGAAACTGTTTCCATGCAGAATGCGGTAAATCTCGAACCGTCCGCTTTCCGTTTTGCAGCAGTCATAAAGTTATAATCAACGCGCCGCACCCTGATCGTGCGACTAACAATATCACAACTAATCGTCAATTTCACGCACACCACCATAAAATTTAACGCGCCCACAGAAGAATTACCTCTCGCTCGTTGTTTCCGTAGTTGATACCGAGGTTGGGCATCGCCCTCAGTATCGCTACCAGGGATTGGATGGTATTGCTGTACACCACCGGCCGATATTGCTTGAAGTCTTCACTTGTGAAACCACTCTCGTGAATGATCCTGCAAAACGAAATTATATCACAAATAATTCGCAACCAGTAGGCCGTCGCAAATCTACATCGATCTCAAACCATTAAAGCCGCACAGAACTTAATGCATTTTCCATTATATTTAATCTCCCAGAAATCAATATTCACATTTCCTACTTATATAAGAAATCACGTGTATGCTTTAACGGCCCAGATCTTAAAACTTCGTAATTTGCGAGAAACTAAAAATAGAAAAGTATATAAAGTAGAGTAGACCAAGTAGCTCGATGGCAATATTAATGCAAGCATGAACAGACTGAAGCCATTGTTGCCAATAAAAACAGAAGGTTCGACGCGTAAATATACTACAGAAAGCAAATGCATAGTGTGGGTGGCGCATTCACCATCAAGTTAATACATTAGCACCGCCGCACTGCCGCCGCCCAACTATGCTTGATGACTGCGCGGCAGCATGTGCTTTATGCCACCGTTAAAATACCATTGCTCAGCGCAAATCCCTTTGCTTTTTGATAGGCACTGCATTAGTGTAATTACCGAGGAGTCAAGTAAAAATTACCTAATTACATTAGTTATTCATTCGAAAAAACGAGGAAATCCCGAGGAAATACTAGGTGCACGAAAAATATTTGTTCATCGTTACTGCACAGGTTAATAGTGACGGAAAGATTGATCCTTGTATGCGTTGACAGTGTTGATAACATAATAATGTTCAATTGAAAGAAGGCGCCGCATTTTACTGCTCTCATTGGAACTGATTATAGTGCGACGTCCTCGTTCTTCTTCAATTATTTACGATATAATGTAACGTTGCCATTAATGTTATAAGACGCCTGAAGTAACAATAAACCATAAAATGAGAGTTAATTGCTGAACTTCAACTATCGCTATTCACAAGCAGTCGCGTTTATCACAACAATTAATCCTCAAAGAATGCGTACTATATTAATGTGAGAAACACGACGCAATTGATTCAAATTAAAATGAAACGTGCTTCGCAAAGGAATAAATCAAAATTCCGATTAAAATATGTAAATATATGTTTCATGGCAGTTGTGGGCCCCTTGGCGAATGCCTGGTAAGCAACAATAAGAAACTTCGGACGTTCGAAAGCGCATGCGAACCTGTGGCCATGTGTCCGTGTGCCCTCTGAATAGATTCATAACTATAACACGAAAGCGGTACTTTATGCAGAGTTCGGTATCACGAGCCGAGAACATAAACACGCTACACGACCAGTGTAATACTTTATAAACGCAAACGCGCAGCAACTTCCGGCTGAAAAAGGCCAGCCGAATGATGGCTGGCTTGTTTGGTAATGCATGAGCAGCGAAGCGAGCGGACGCCATGGAGGCGCAGAGGGAAACATGGTAAGAGATATGTGCATCATGAAGCTCCAAAAACTGTTGATGCACTTCGTACAAGGTGGTGCCCGAAGTTTTGCATTATATCGCAGATTGAACCGCCCGCAATGCCCTCATGCATAATATACACGGTATGCGAGCTAAGGACCATTATAGTACTCGAGCTGGCGCGAACGCGCCGCGGCGATCTCGCATGTGGCAGTCGGGAGCGCAAAGCTCCGCTTATTGATCGGCGAGGAAGGCAGAAAGTAGGCAGGGCAGGATCGTTCATTTCATTCCGTTTTATTCCGGCTCGCACGCGCGCCCCGCCAGCGCCAATGGCCTGCTTTCGGCTCCGTCTGCGATCCGCGCTCGCGGATGTCAGATGGAGGAGGCGAGCCGGGATGATCCCGTCCCGAGGCGCGAGGCGAAAAAGATGCGACGCGCCACTGCGCAAGGGCGGCCGCGGCCGCTCTCGCCGGAGGGAAGACGGCGGCCGCTTCTGGACGCCGGGATTGCTGCCATCCCGCAGCCCTTCCCCGACTGCTACCACACATGCGCGATTCAAAAACGCCCGACAGCGTTTTTCCATTCTCCGCCTCGCTTGGCAAAACCTTGGAAAAACTCGCGCGACCATAAAAGACCCACGCTGGCGCGTTTTCTCCATCAGCGCACTCCCTTCGTGTCGCTCGTTGAGCGCGACTCGGTAAACACAAGTGCAGCATGAGGATGGGCTCGCCGGCGAGCCTTCGCGTCTGGAAGCGCGAGTCGCAATCGCAGAAAGGACGCGATCGACCAGCGGCAGAGATTGTATCAACGTGCAAACACGCAGAGCAAAAAAGTTACGCCCCCGCGGCGGCAACAAAGCGCAATTGATACTCGGGGCCATAACGACTTTTCTTTATTTCATCTTTCCACGAAGTTATTTCGGCGGATCGTGAGCCCTCTGCGGCCTTGGGAAAATGCATTAAGCTCTGTTTCGTGCCTGACAGAATTATCCCCGAAACGGTATCGAATTGATAGATGTACGTACTTCATTTGTTTGACTATCGTACTCTTGCCCGACTCGCCGGCACCTGCAACAGACAAAAAAACGCACTATTTAATCATATTACAGACAATATAATCAGTGGTACACCCGATTGCGTCAGCGTATTGATTGTGACCGGTAAATGTCACAATGTCCCCCTGCTCTAGGGTAATAATAATTGTTTTAACAACGGCTAATGCGCTGTGGTGCACGTAACCGCCATTAAAGTCAATTAACACAAATAGAGAAAACGAACAAAGCAAATATTGCAATTAGCTACTTTTTACTGCGTGGGCAATAAATGCAAGAAGAAATATTTCAATCCCAATAGACATTTCAAGCGAATATCGTTATGCACGAATATTAGCGTTACCAAAAATAGCGTAAAGAAACGAAACTGCTTATTATTCATTTATTCGCTAGAAAAAAAAAGTGATTTACAGTGAACATTCGCGATAAAAAAAAATCGATATTACATAAAAAAGACCACCATCGATGTGACATTTATAAATATTCCAATGAGTTGGAAATAAAAATTGCGAAATATCGTATGTACGATTTTCGAATCATAAGCTTCTAAAAACCTTTTCATCCTAACAAAATCTGAGCGGCAAGTGAATAATTAATACGGGCAAGAGAAGCAGGTAATTAATATCCTGCGAATTTCTTACGTGGCAAGGTTTCCCGTAAGAAATACGACCTAATATATTATGAAAATGAAGTGAGCGCATTTTTAATGCTCCACGCCAGAGCACATGCCCCGCAATCTCCTGTACACAGTGAACCGGCAGAAGCAATTTATTTAAAGGCGGAAATTCATCGAGTCAAATCGCCGGAACAAGCACGGCGACGCGTTGTTTGCGGCTCGTAAAACGCGCACATCACCAGCCCATCCGCACAGGCTCCTCCACCAATATTTCACGACTCCGCATTGCATGATTACTTTCTAATATTAATTTACTTTCACAAGTTTATAACTCGTTCGGTTTTTGTGTGAATCGTGTGAACATTTCGTTCTTCGAGTTTCGAATTTCCCGAGTTTCTGAACACCGCGTGAACGAAAAATGCGATTATGAACGCATCTCGACCTGGAAGGCGTAATGTAATTTGTCACTTTTCTGCTTTGCTACGAATATAAATTGCCAATACTCCACCTCAAAGGGCATCGGAAAAACGGAGTAATCTTCGAGGAGACACCGCCGCCGCCTTCCTGCCACCGCCGAACAGACGCGCCTCAAGCGGAACATCGAAATAACATTATTGGATCGGGAACGCGAAACGCGTACAAGTGCACTTCGTTCAAATATTGACGCGCGTACATTGCTAATATCAATAAGCGATCGCAATTCATCCAGCGGCAAATATTGATTATTTAAACAAAAGCCCTCGTTGCTCCAAGATCGCGATGTTTTTGTGTGTTTTCAAATAGAGCGTCGGGCGGGCGTCGACGTGTGCGTTAATCCGCCGCTTTGATGACGCATTTCGGAAACGTTTAATTATTATTATATCTATCCATCGGTGTGCCTACATTCGCGCGCGCACCAAAGACCAGCTCGCCGAACGAGCGGCCAACGCCCAAAACACGCCCAATAATAATTAATTACAAGTCAACACATTCGATCTAGAAATTCGCACATTGTGAGATATCTGCACAGCACTCTGCACAGCGCACAAACCTATGATCATGCAAAGATAGAACGCGAACGCGTAGATGAGATAGCTGTATTTATGTGCTGTTCGAGTCGGCAAGGCTCGGGCTTGTATTCTCAATTAAAACCATTTAAAACTACTCCATCGCCAGCAATTACGCTTTCATAAAGCACTCGCGAGCCTTGCTTTTATCAATGCGCCGCGATGTTAGTCACAATCGCTGGGAGTAGGCTTTCAGGTCGGGCAATAACAAAGGAGCAAATTGAAATTGCCATTCGCTTCGAACATTTAATTGAAGCGAAACACCTACAACCTACTGTCGAATTACCTATAAATAGTGTGCAAAGATAGCGACAACATGCGCGCTCGCGAGCGCGAGAATTAGTCTGGACTTGCAGAGAGTATCGCCGCGGCGTGAACTTATTGACCTCGATTAAATATCTTCAATTCGCTCCAATTGGATCGAAAATGAGCATTTCGAAGCGACTTATGACCGGCGAGCGTCGGATTGATGAATGAACACGTTCAAAGGCAAGAGTTTAATGAATGAATCGAATCGATAGTATCAAACGTTTACGCACTACTAAAATCAACAAATTCAACAAACCACACGGCACGATGAACAAATGATAATATTTAGTTTTAGCCTCCCAGCACCGAATGGCGATCTAAGAAAACTCTAAGACGTCGATAATTTAATTGCAGTAACAATAAAGTTATCGCGTTTTATGGCTTGACACACAAGTTGCCAGGCTATTGAACCAACTTTTCGAATGTTCCCAGGTTTTATTCTCTCGCTAAGCACATTGGGTAATCGCTGACAAAAGTTATCTCGCCATAAAAATATCCCAAATATTCAACGGTAACTAACGTGTTAATTCGCGCTAACCAATCCTCTCAACAATTGCGTATTGAACTGATGCGTCTCGCGCGCGTTTGCATAACATGGGCATACGCCGTTACGCGAGCAACCTGTCGAATTCGTCCGTTGTTAGGTAATTGCACCTGTTCGGAGATCGATCGATTCGAACGGGGATTGGTCGCGACGCGGATGGTTGCGTTTCGTTCCGTCGCAGGACGCCGGCGGCGCGGCGGCGCTGCCAGTGACACTTGACTCTAGCACCCTTATCAAGCCCTTATCGCCGAGCGCGATGTTTTGCACAATCGACGAGTCCGCGTGTGCATTAACCGGCGCCGGCGCGCATTCGTTATCACGTCGCGACCCTAAGCGACGTTATGCCGACGTCCCACACGTCGGTGGGAAAACAATTATTTTTATCTTTCGATCCCGGCAGGTTTTCGCAAGCGGCGCCGTCCAGTTGGGAGAAGGTGCAAGATATTTCGCTTCGTGTAGACACCGAACATGAAACGCATGTTATATGAGCACTCGCGCATCGCTTCTGCCGGCTTCTGGGCATCCTGTAAACGTTCGCGCTAAAACCTTCGATAAACAAACTCGAATGAAAACGAATCGTGACGCTAACTAGAAATATAAACAAATCACGCACACAGGGACACGCATGAGCAGCAAGAATTCGAATATATATAGCAGATTTATGGGCATTTCTAAACGCATTGCACAATCGAAAAATTTCAATTCTTGCTTGGGCGCAGATAATGTTCCAAGCTGCGTTATTTATCGCAACATAAATTTGATTAAAAATAAAAATCCGTGCGAAAATGTAAATGAGGCTTTGCTGCGCTCTGTTTGACCCTGGTATTTTAATGTCTAGGTCCAAATTTTATTTGTGTTTATTCAAGAGAAATCTCAAATGAATTACACGCATGCGGACTCGTCGAAAATCGAAAAACACGAGCGCCGCCCGCCGGATGAAAAAGCCCACTGGAATAAAAATCCTCTCGGCAATCACAAACACCCGCAGCAATTCGAGCAAAATGCTTAATATGCCCATGAAACGTGGATACATTTGGTTTTTTGTTTGCATTCGCAGCGGGCCGAGAAAAAAACAAACGCATATGGCGCTCAGATGGCCGCACTCAGCCTCTCGAGCCTGCAGACGACATCGGGTATCTCAAGGAATCGAAGCCCGGCCCTTCGGGAAGCATGTTTTCCTTTCCCACGGCCGCCGCGAGGCCACAAACCAAAACCGGGCGCGCGCGTACTTTCCCGATTTACCTAACAATAACAATTTCATGTCGTTCTTGGAACGTTGACGGTCCTCCTTGATGCCGCAATCGATCGCCCTGCTGCGTGCCATCGCGGCGCGCTCCTCGGCGGAGGCTGCGCAGCCCATGGTCAATGCCGATATGCACGAAATTTTGACGACTGATGGCGCACCCGCCACACGCGAGAGAAAGGAGCAATTGCCGGCGCGCGCGCGCACACGCCCGAAAAAATGCACTTAAATAACGAGCCACAATCCACTCGTGGGCGATATAAATAGCGCTCAATGCGTCGACGCACTATCGTTAAACGTGCACCCGCATTAATCCCAAATGAGCGTTTAAGTGTTCCTTTCGCGCAACGCAATATTTCGCCAAGTGCGATCGATTACATTTGCATTCCCGCGTGCGCGATCAAACGTTGACTGCACTTTCGAACGAAGCGCCGCGCCGGCACAAAATAGGAATCGGTCCCGAATTGGATTTGCGGCGGAACGGCGTGCCTCTGGACTGAGGAGAAAACAACTGGTATGTTTGTTATAGCCGCGACTATTAATTGAACGCTCTCGGCGCGCTCCTCTGCTCGACGCTGGAAGAGCCGCTCACAGCGCGGAGATCATGCGCCCAAGCACTAACAACCTCAGGCGCGGATGTGCCTCAATTACCCGGGGCGTAAAATAGTTAAAACATTGAAACATAAGCACAGGCCGAAGTCACGCTTCCTCCGAGCTTCGCAGCATCGCGAAAAACCGATAATCTCTAATGCAAGCTGCCTCGAATTGTCGCTTTCCCAAGTTGCTCGCGCGCACCTAAAGCACGAAAAAAAAATGGGCGAGTCGCTCCTCAACGTTTGATGAGCATGATATAGGTTGAATATAAATAGATCTGGATGTGCTTAGGTACATTTCTCACAGCGTATTTTTTCTTTATTACAACGTCGGCCGTCGTCCGCGGTGAGATGCTTCTAAAAGGTGATAGACGAAATAATGATATACCGCACGCGCTAAAATAAGCATGAAGCGTTTGGCGACAAGCTAATGGATTTCCCTAACAAACGACGCGTTCGTCGAAAGAGTGTCTGCCTCAGGAGTCGCGATAATCGTATTATGTACATTAAGATAACGCGCTGATAATCAATATGTTTAGCGATAAAATGGGGCGAAAAGTACATCGTGTCGTACGGCGGTTGACGGCATTCTCGTGGGCGGGAAGGTATTAATTGTTGATTACGATATTGACGAACGAAATGTGTGAGATAGCGTAACGGCGACGTGCCTACAGAAATAGCCCACCATCAACAAATTAATGAACAACCATTTATACAATTTAGATTATGAGATTACGTTCACACTGTAGGTACTGCAGTGTATTGTGTTAATTATATAATTTGTTGGCTTGAGATTGTATGATACACCTACTTTCGTGAGTTAAAAGTACGGACAATAATGGTAAATCATTGGTAAGACTTATTGATTTATATTTTTGTCCTACTTAGCGACTTTCAAAGAGTTGTCGATGCATTAATACATTTATCAATCTGTGACAGGACGGATATATAGTTGACTTAAAAAATAGATAAAATCGGGATTACATAAATAAAATGTCGAAATCAGTTCATGTTTGTTTGTTTCGGTTATCAATATCACCTTGATTGCAATGGAACTAGTTAGTTTAACGATAAATTTTGAGTGAAAAGTTTATTAAATAAAGATCTGAAATAGTGTGATTATCCGTTCTAACTACTACCAGTTACTGATATTATTAAATGAAAAAGTAATCGGGCAAAATTTGTGCTGCTACGTACTAAGGCTTTGTGGTAGCACAGAGACTTATTGTTAGACTTATTGTTCGACTGATGAGAGTACAGAGTATGGTATTACTTAGAATCTTACAATCAGCGGAGGAAATAGTTCTTCGGTGCCTTTTGTATAATAAATTTTAATACGAACTTGGTTGAAGAACGGGACTTACTTACTTACTTAATTACGGGACTCGCATCTTATGCCAGATTTTCGATCCTACCATTCTTGCTATTTTGAAAGTTTCCCAAATTATATTTTATCCCCAATTGAGGCAATTAATGGCTTTGATATGTAATTATGAATAAAAGTTTTCCAAGTTCCAAAATCAATCAATGACAGTAAATCAAAGGAGATGGTGTGACGTTGAAATAATTAATTTCTTACAATTAGTAAACTTGGGGAAAATAAGGTCTAGTTGGTAAACTAAAAATTTTAGGTTCAAAATTTCAAAACGACCAAACTCACGGGCACGAATATTATTTTGGGAGACGGGATAATCCGTCCGAAGGGTTACGTACATGACGCAAATCTCAACGATCTACTTCAAGGGGAACATTGTTGCTGATGGAAAGGCACCAGTTGCAATACCCACCGGTGGCAAGAATCGATTGTTCCTGCCACTGTCCTGTCAAGATCCATCCAAAATCGTAAACATGCAATAACTTTGTTTCTACTGAACGGATCTGGAATTTTTGAAGTGAAGATTTTAACATCGATTGACATCGATTGAGTTGACACAGAACACAACAGTCGTTGCCAAACTTCTCGGACAGTGACCCTACCTTGCTTCTTCTAGATAAACAGACGAAACATAAATTGGGAACACATAAAGTAACGTCTAACTGAAATGAAAATAACACCTAAATGAGGCAAAACTAGAACTACTAAAACACACTTAATACTCGCTCTAGTAAAGTAGATTATGTTTCATTCATAGTTAAACATGTGGCCTTCCGTCTAGCTATTCTAATAGTAGTATCATTGAAACATGATAAATTGAAAATGCAGTGGAAACGAGAAACTCGCACCTTTCATGTACGCTGCGGCTATTAACAAAGAATGTTCTGTGCACTCTGAATGCATTACTAGATGCCAACGCAAAGTGTACTTGCACTACAATGCATTCTATACAAGTGCATGCAACAGTACCCGGAAATATATAATAAGAAACTTGATACTGCTGCGATAGAATTTGCGCCAACAATAAATTAATCGTATTATACGATTATTATCACCACATTAATTATTTCTGAAAAGTATGAAAATCGTAACGAACTAAAATATACAAGTAATTCTTAATGAAATACCGAAACGTGTTTAACTATGCATACACATATACAGTCATATAAACGGTATTATAAGTTGTCTGTAGACATTGCATCGCAACGTCGTATGTAAATATTTTAAAGATATTCAGTCGCAATAATCGCAAATTTGAGGTTCCTCAAGGGACTCCTCATACTTCGCATTAATAACATGGTAAACTTGATAAACCCAGTTTATCTTAATTTAACACACGAATGTATAAACATTCTAAACAATTGCTCATTCTAAACTTATCGCGGCTGGCTATCAAAATTTTCATTCGCTCGCGCAGACGAATGCGTAATGTTTACTAACAACGTCGGAAATCCTAATTACGCTCGCGTAGCGGTGATTCACAAATGCAAATCGCAATGAAGACCGAAACCGATGCGTGCGTTTCGCCTATTGTTGAATAAATTATCGCATGCAAATTGTGCGTAGGTAAAAGTTATCCGGCAAATCGAGCATTTTAATTGCGCTCACAAAATCTGCATTTTCTCTCGTTATCTCAGATCTACGCCTGCTCGCAAGCGGTTTGCGAAGCATAAAACGGAATAAATTAGTAGGCATTAGCTGGTCTGCCTATTCTAGAATTATTCAGCGCCAGGAACACCTTCTCGTTATGTCAGAAGCACGGTTCGATAATGGCTATGACTAAATAATTGTTTTCTTGAAACATTGCTCATACTTGTTGAATTCGCGCCGACTTGCGGTTTGTTAATTAGTAATCCACATCTTGCGTTATAAATAATCCGAAAATGTGCTCAAAATAAAATCGGTTGTCGGTACCTACGTGTACGTTGCGAGTGCAGGATGCAAGATTAGATAAGATAATTTTAGCATAATCTTTGAACACATATTTACTGTTTGAAAATAATTTGCTCGACGCTCATCCAATGGTTAATCACAAATCCTATAATAAATGTTCGTGTTCGTGTTCCTAGCTTCTAATAACTTTAAAACTGTTCCTGCTCGTCTCACCAGCAGACGAAATCTTTATTTTACGCACATTCACATTGTTGTAAAAACGGCCGATAAAAGTTATATTTGGCCATCAATCAAATCAACTCCGCTCATCTTAATTGAATAAAAAAAGAGACATAACGAGCGGAGTAAACATTTTCCGCGCACAAAAACATGTTTTCCGTTGGAGCGAAGAACAATTTTCCGCCGAACAGGCCCGGAATTATAATTAATGCGTCGGAGGCGAGCGCGCGACGATAAAAATAATCACAAACACGAAAATACGAATTTAATTACCGAAATGTGTGCTTTTCGGAAATCAAATAATTGTTCGCTCGCCTCGCGCCGCTATTCTTGGCGATGACGAAAAAGGGCTGGCGGATGTCGCAACGCGAAAGTTCAAAGTTGGCAATTGGTGGAATCCTGAGCGATGACTGCGCTGTACAAATATCGGCCGGGTGCTTCCTATACATGTCACTACATAGTGAAAAGCACTCTATTTGTTTTCGTAGTTAATATGGCGACGTCGCTCGTAGCGCTAGGAAGTTTGCGTCGAATTAGTGGTCAGAAAGTTTCAGTATGTCATGTATAAACAATGGACGTTTTTGGCCGACGCGCCACGGAATATTCGACCGTACAAAAAAATCCGTTAATACCGTAACTGAAATAATAAAATATTCCATCAGACTTTGTCCAAGATGTAATTTCTTTTATGAAAAAGTGAAATACTTTGGGATGAAATTTATTCATTTATTCTCAGCGGCGTAAATTTGTTACACCATGTGAATTCATAAGGTTATTCAATACTGGAAATTAACGGTTAGTCAACTTTGTGGTTTTGCGTTGCTGAAGTGTCGTTGATTAAGAAATCTCGTCGTAAACTACTGCGCATACGTTATCCGACTCGCGTTCGAGTACAAAATTAATGTCTCCGTTTTATATTTAATTCAATACCAAAAATGCCGCCGTGACGTTATCGAATCGATACAAAACGACAATGGGAAAGGGTTCTGGCGAAGCCGTAGACATAATAGAAAATATTTCGAGTTGCGCACAATGCGAGCGCACAATGGATCGTGTCCCGAGTGTACAAAACTATAACATAATTAAGCAAACCGCGCGCGCCGCTTGGAAGTCGCTGGTGCTATTAATTAAGTCGGCACAAAGCGTTCCCAGCAATCGCGCTAAAAAGTCGAGAAAATGCGAGAATCTTAAAGAGCATTGTGGCGAGTTTTTGTTTCGGCGATCGAGATGTGAGAACGTTAAAACGGCGCTTCAAAAATTGCCACTGCGAGCTTGTTTTCAATGAATATAATAGGCAGTAGCGAGATTCACAACTAATGAGCATTTTACATGCTCCCAATTAAGGTCCAACAAGATAAGAGATTTAAAAAATTCTGTTTTTGCTCTTACGATTTGCGATATTCAATAGATGCTGATACGACATGAGTCACCGATACTGAAATAGTTGCATGAAATCCTGAACCTGATCATGGGAGTGATTTGAGGTGCGAGAATCATGTAAGATAGCCATGATTTCGTAACAAAGTAGCAACAGTTTGTTTGCGCACGTAGCGTTGCACCGAGCGCTTATTGAATTTTGGGTGTGTTCGTTTCCATGCTGTAAAGCTCGCTCGACGACGCTGCCGCGGCGCGCGACGCGATCGCACACAATCGGGCAGCGTCAAATGTGATACGTGACGCGCCGCAGAACACGGCGCGTCGCGTGCAGATAAAACATTTGCCCCTTCGCCGCACAGGTTTCCATATTTTCCCCGCGATTGTTGAATAAAAAGCGCATGCACCGCAGCTCGATTACTCCCGGCGCCCATGCGGCCCATTGAACGGTGCGGTCGGATGGAGGAAATGCGCTTTCCAGGCTGGGGGCGAGTAGGCAAATGTCGGTAATTTATCGCTTCGTTAATAGGGAAACGCACGAGCGCGGCCCGAGTTTCCGCCGCCACCATTTCGAGCCCGCGCCTTGGCGCGCCGCCGTACACGTTGCTGATAATAGGTGAGGGTCGGTCGGCTGTTGCGTAGATGGCAGCTCGGCGCCGCACCCAGCCTAATCGAACCCCCGCCCTTTCGTCATGTGCGCGCACACAGGATGCGAACGGCGGGCCGCGTCGTGGCGAAAAGGCCGTCCGATCGCAATTATGCATATGCTTCGCCGTGGAAAATATGTAAATGGCGCGCACGTAATCGAGAGCCCTCCCCGGCCAAGGACGAGCACGAGACTTACCGAGCAGCAGGAGCTTGATGTCCTTCGCGGCCTGGATGCCATCCTCCTTAAGATTCTTCTCGATCTGTTTACTCCTAGCCAGTGCGGCTCGCTCCTCGGCCGAAGACGTACACCCCATCCTGCAAGTGCCTTCCGAGCAAAACGTCGCGCCGGTTGTTCGAACAGCCCCGTTGGAAAAACTGATATCCTGGCCAGGCAGCGCCCCGCGCACCGGATGATCGCAGCCGCCGTCCGCGAGGGTGCGAGACCGGATCAGGACGCTCGAGCGTTCTCGCACGAAGGTGTTCCTCTCACGCGCGAAGGCGGCGGCCGTCCGCGGATCACACGCACTGGGCGAAAACCGCGCGGCGCACACCCCTGAACTCACCCGACTCACCACCGCACCGCGACGACGGGCTGGCTCACGCGACAGTACCGCACGCGCTCTCTCGATACGCTCGCGTTCACGAAGGCGCCGACCGACGACCCGCTGCGATTCTCTGGGCTAGGCGCGCGCGACTCCGTGCATAATTCGTACTGCGGACGCGCCGTCGGTGTGTGGATTTTTCGCTGCCGCCGCGAGTTTTTCGTGCGCGTAGCTGAAGGCTGTGCGAGAGGATCGTCGGCTCGGTGCGGCCCAGCGTGCGCGCGATTGTGTGCGTGCGGTGCGCGAGAGATACGCGATCGGGTTCGCTCGCGCGGGCCGGCGCCGTATCGCCGGGCGTCGATGCGCGGCGTCGGTCAATACGCAAGCGTCGCCTCCCACAACGCCGCGCGGCGCGACAACGCCACCGCCACCCGCGCGCCGCTCTACGCGGGAAGACGCGAAGCTGCAAGGGAACGGCCGACCAGCCGGGGGCCGTGCGCGAAATGTGTGCCGCTCGCACGGCGGAATCAAACAAGTTCGCGGCGCGCTCGAGACGCCATTACGCACGCCGCCGTCGCACACACACGCGCGCGCGCGCTGCGGATATCCAAGGACGCACGCACACCCTTCACCCTACGCCCGCTCCTTGGTCCTGGCGAATAAACCTGCAACAATTTATCTATCAGCGCCACCTCCACGATCCAGCCATAACTAATAATCATTTTCACCCTCCCGCGACACGGTTTCGAAATCATAACTCCTGCCACATTTATTTAACAAATAATCACTACACCCCAAAGTTTCCTACGCATAACACACGATTTTCTTATTATTAATTAACAGCAGCTGCAAATTATTGCCTAGTAATACCCAGTCGTTAAGAAATAAATATATTTATTGATTCCGCGCTTTCGAAATAATATTTTTCCAAGATCACACGAATTGCCACTTCTATATTTAACATCAAACAATTCAAAAATCCTAAACATTCAGGCGTATCCTCTCTGGACTTCCCTAGACTACTTTTGAGGTTATTACTAACGAGTTCTAATGCCGGCATTCGAATCCATAAAATAATACTGCAGAGAGCAGTAGATATTCGTGAGGAATAATTTTCGGAAACGAAACGCGTTAAAAAAACTAACATTACCTTGTATAATTTCCGCGTCAAATATTGACTTTGTCTTTATTTATTTATCCACGACAATCGCTCACTGCACTGGGGAGACAAACTCAAAACATGAAGCGACTAGCTAGCTGCACGCACGACATGGGAGTTTCTACCAGCGAGACCAGCGGTGTCAGCGCGAGCATGCCGTAGAGTGAGCAGATGTTCTCCGAATGCATTCCCTCCTTGGCTTACCACTCATCGCTCTGAATGAAAGTACGAACGGTACGAACATGTGGAATCGTATGAACACGAATACGAGTGCGCCCGAATGCACAATGTAGTCATGGAAAAATGCGGAACATGTTGAATCTTCGTTTGTGAGAAACGACCGAAAAAAAAACATGTTAAGTTGCCACAAAGTGCCATTCTACTCGGAGTTTTTGTGTAGAAATATTTAAATCGACGATTTATATTCCAAGACAACTCTCGTGAACTTTGCTCCCTATTGAGTAAAGTGAAATTTCTTTGAAAGTTTGATTCTGGAATGCACATAACTATAATAATAAATTATAAGTTTCCCAATTTGGGGAATAGAAAGGAACATGATAAGTCAGTAACCATATGAGTTACACTATCTAGGCAAGATAGTATATAATAGTGTTATTTTCGACCGTAAAATAACGTATGTAGGATATAGTTATCGAAATTTTATAGTCATTACAATAGTTCAGCTTACTTCCAAATCTTTTGTTAAATTAAACATTTAACGCAGCTTAAATTTCCACTTTTTGCTCCTTGTTGAGTAAAATGAAATTCTATGAATGTTTGATTATAGAATGCACATAACAATAATAATAAATTCAAGTTTCCAAATTTAGGGAATAGAAAGAAACATGATAAGTCAATAACAAAGCGAGTTACGTTATCTAGCATTATCTAGACAAGATTTGTGCAATAATATTATTATTTTCGACCGTTAAATAATGTAAAGGTGCATTTTATGTTGGATATGGTTATCAGAATGTCCAGGTCAATGCAATAGTTCCTTTCAAATCGCTTGTTGAATTATACATTTAAGCATCTTAAATTTCCACTCTTTGGTCTTTGTTGAGCAATGCGAGAAAGTTTGATTCTATAATGTACATAACAATAACAAAGGTACTGTAAAATAACGTAAAAGCGCATTTTACGTTGCAAATAATTATAGGAAATTAATGGTCACAATTGTTGAGTTTCCCTTCAAATGTTTTGTTGAATTATATATTTAACGCAGCTTAAATTTCCACTCTTATATCATAATCATTATCATATCATGTTAACCAATATCTTATCGTTATCTTATCTAATAAATATTATTGACACCTGCCTCCAACTTGAACTGCAATTCCAATCAATAAGTTCGTATAGAAACGAAACTAACGGACAAAATCAATTTGAACGAATAACGCACGAATGGGTCTCTTATGGTTAGTCTTTAATAGATATTCGAGAACAAAGTATGACATTTACACGACGGTCACATTCTCAAAACTCCAAGCATCGTTTTGATATTTGTCGCATCACGTTTCAATAGACTTCATCGCTTGACATTTTCATAACTCGCGTGCGCTTAGAAACGAAACGAACGCATTAACGCAATCGACTGAATTGAAGTATTCATCGTGTGTTTTGTTCATGCGGTTGCGTACTTATCACAATAAATTTCCGTGTTTTTTTTTTTTCATCAATAATTTTAGAACGATCTGCAGGAACGTCTAATTGCTTCCGTCCTACTCGGCTTCGCAAACTGTACACGTATCACCTACATTCAATACATTTTATACGTTACATTAGATTATATTCGTTTCTCGTATTCATAAAAATAAATTTTCAATTTGCTTTCTCAATTTTACAATGTAGAATTCTCGTCCCATACAATTGTTACATATGAAACCATCAGCGCGCTACGTTATATCTACTAACATGGCCATCATCACTGTTTCAGAATGATTAATCATTAAACTCGCACGCCACGAAAGGAGTACAATCGATATGGCGACAATACAAATTGTTAGTTACATATTTTACGAGTTCCTACTCCAGCGCAAAAGAACAAACACATCGCTTTCTTGGTTGTTCGGTCGTGTGTGTCTGAATTACATGAGAGAAATTGATATATTTAGCACCGTAAAATGGAACCGGACTGTTTAATTCCAGAAACTACTGCTGATGCAACTGCAGTTATCGTTTGATCTGTCTGCGTCGCGTGTGTTCATCATCTTCAGAAGATTCAATGGCAACTAATCGCGTTCTCCGCTCCGGAACTTCAAAGTTGCATAAATATTAATGTTACTTTTATGTACATTATTATAAAAATGCGTTGTATGTTTAATTCACTTCGCTTTACACAATTTCCAATGGATTAGTTCCATGTTTGGTCTATGTCCAGTTCGCAGCTATTCCGCCCGCAAGGGCCGCCTTACTATTTAATCTCTTATTGTTGTAAAAAGAATCGTTTACGCTACCACTTATCATCCCTTCGTTACAACCGCGTTTGCTGGACGTTTGGGTGTTTGCAATAATTATCGTCGCCGCTCCAAACAAAAACAAACTCAAACTCAAAAAACACAAGATTTATTCTTATCTCCTTGGCAAATATTAATTATTGCATAATTATTGTATATTCAATTGTTCGAAAACCAATATAATTGCTTTAACTATCATTCGTATGCTGAAATTATGTACACAAGTAATTAGCAGGTAGGTAATATAGTAATACATTACTACTCGAAATTTCGACTGCAATTATTCGAAGCGCCTGAGAAGTGGTGGCATAAATCTATTCATTATGCGTTGGCAGTCTATGTAATGTAGAATTAGTGTTTACCTCGAAGTTTACAAAAGAAAATGTAATGGCATTTTCCCGAATTCCATCCATCGACTGGCCCTCGGCGTGTTTGCATCAATTGAGTGATCTACAATAAAGCCGTACGCATTTATGTTCACGCTTATTTTAGCGCCTGAAGATTGCCAGTGCACGTCGAATTCCGTGTTATTATTACAAAAAAGAAAACTCGCGTTACGCCTTCGCAGCTCGCTAATATTCGCGTTAAGTTCTAGATTATAAATTTATTGAGTTCACTCTGGTTATCAACGACATCATTTCGCGCTCGAGTTGATTAATTTGGAGGCGAACCGCTTGCGGTAGGTGGGTAGAATATAGGCGCTGCCGCATGGAGACGATGATTGCGCGAGCGGCCGGCGACAGTGTCAGTATCAGTGCTCCAGCAGTTCGGGGATGGAGGCGAAGGCACTAGACCCGATACCGGCGGAGGCCATCAAGCGCACCAGCTCTTGAGCGTGCGCCATCGCGACTTCCAGTGGTGGTTTGCTAGGTTTATTTGTTGATTCTGTGCGAGGCAATAAATAAACTCAATAGTATGATGGGAGAAGCAATTAATCAGTAAAAAACATACTTAAAATAGCTGAATTAAGTGATGCATAAACTCTTTCTCTCTGCAGCGGATCCAACTGCCATCCAACTGGACTTGCCCACGGATTCGAATAAGCTAATAAACTAAATGCATCCTAAAATATAAAGAAAATTAGTTAAGTAAAAACAAGCAGATATCAGGAGAGAAATCTTACCATAACCATATCCTGGGCTTCATTTGAGTCCTCGTCGGTTAATGTTTGACTCATTGCATAGAGTTCTTTGCCAAATTCTAGAATCCTATGCACGGCAGGCTTACAGCTGGTGCGACTGTACGGGCTATCCACATCTAGAAACCAGACCATTCAGTGACATTGTTTTCAAGCGAAACGAACAATAAATAAATACCCATATCTTCGTCTTCGTTCTCAAAACTGTCTCCTTGATTTGCACTCGCATTATTCGGTTGAGCGTGGCTGTTGCCGTTCTGGTAACCGTTGCTCTTCCCATTAGCGCTGACGGAATGGCCGTTCTGCTGCGGCTCCTCAGAGGTGTCCATCTCCACGTCGCTATCCGCGGCGCCAGCGTCCGCTGGTCGTATCACAGGCATGGCAGTCGCCGGGGCGCTGTTGGTGGTTGCGCCGACGACGCTATTGGATTTGTTAGCGCTGCCGTTCAGCGCGCCTTGGTTTTGATTGTTCATGTCGTCCAGTTTGGGTGACTTGTTATTGCTGTTGAACGTCTTCGTCGATTGTATCACTGAGGTCTGAATGGGACTGCTTGGCGAGTTGGCATTCGTGTACGGCGGCGGATGCGCGCCGAGACTATTGCCGGACTTGCGCCCCGAGGAGTTCACTTCGACGTCCGTGCCGTTCACCATCTCGATGAACTGCCGGCACTTGAGCATAAACAGCAGCTTCTGGTCATTCTTTAAGAGATCGGGGTACAATCGTTTCGTCTTGTCTATGGCCTCGCCCATTCTACCGGCTAACACTAATTTTAAAATTTCTGCAAAGATAAAGACAGATTAAACGTTCGCCTGCCCGCTCCCGTCGGGGCTGAACATACTTTGACGATTTTTTATCGAGACGATATCTTCGTTAAACGGTTGGTCTGTCACATTGGCGAATGCTTCGGCTGTGTTGCAGAAGCCGTGGTGTATTAAGTATGACGATACCATTCTAAAACGCATTAAACGTGCAATTAACTTGTATTCGACAGAACAGGAACGTAAAATTAATGAATGTTCAATTACGCACTTATTTAATACGGTTTGCCATTCCCCTTGGCTTTCGGGAACGGGAAAATCGAAAATCTTAAATCTTGTTCGCAGTCGCAACTCCCTCATCATATCTTCAATGTCAAACATAAAAGGTTCTTGGCCAAAATTCGCATCCACTACTTCTCCAGGGGTCTGCAGCCCCACGGTCGGATATAAATTAGGCTAAAACCAACCATTAGTCTTCGGTCGATTTAATCGACACACGAGAAGTGGAATTACTCACAGGTAGATCAGTGAAAGCGGTGCCCAAATGGTGTCCGTTTTTGGTATAAAAACAAGTGTTGTCGACTAAATTAACGCCGCAGCCGATGACGTCGCCGGTGGTGAACGTGGGGCCGTACGGTTGACCGGTGCCCGAAGAGCAAAACGAGTGCCCGTCGTCGCCGTGATAGCCGTACGAGTGCTTGTCCCATCCGGGCAGTCGATTCATATTGACCCCGGCGGCGGAGAGCCCGATGCCCATGTAGCCATCGCGACCTTTACTAACTATGCGAACTTCGAAGTAATAGAGACCGCAGGCGGCAGGAATCGGGTGCGTCGCCTGCACGCTGGCGGCGTCTTTGTGCGTTTTTCCACATCCTGTAAACATTGACGACATTAATAAATATCGAAAGCATCAGAGCGACGCAAAGCGGTATTAATTGAAAATCGCGTGCGCAGTTAAAACGGTTTCAACTGCCAAACGCGTAAAAAGTACGCGGTCGTCGTGAAAACAAGGCAAACAATGCTTAATCATGATGCGCCGTCGTCGGCGACGTGCGCGAGTGGGAAGTTTGTAGTTTCAATGCGTCGCTTTCATGCAAGGGGTAAATGACATCGGCGGTGACCTTAGACTGTGCTGTGCGTCCAGGTCCTTCATCCCCGAAAACCGTCTAGACGGCGGAGCAAACGCAAAAAACTTTGCTCGGTCTTGATGCGAACTTCAGGTGTAATGCATATTAATGCGCTCCCAAAGCAATATGCCAACAAAATATCCTCCGAAGCCAAGCAAAGCAATCGAAAAGAAACCAATTACGCATTTAAAATTCCAGGATGTTCCGAACAAAAAATTAATTGCACTCCGCAGTTGGGAAAGTGAAACCTTTCAAATGAAAAACTAATTGAACAATATGATGAAGAGCAACTTTATTACGAGCGAGCTTTTCAAGCGAAAATTTAACTTTTCGCCTATTTAATTGACACATCTGTAAGCTCGGCATTAGCCTCGCGAGCAACACCAACCAATAGCCTTGACCCAAATGGGTGCACGGCGCTTTGTCGCTTCGAGTAGCGGATGGTTGAAGCGCACCGGTGCGTTTTGCGGTAGTTCCGTGCGATGTGGGTGCGCAAAACCCACAGCAGCGCGTTGGACGAGACCAACGTATAAATAATTGCTCATTTGCCTTTGTGTTTACATCTCCTCTCGGTCCGTTTCTCCGCGGCGCGATGCAGCATAGAGAGGCATTTTCCGGAAGATCGCAAAACTACAGAAACGCCAACGCGAACACGTAACTAGCGGAGTGCTCTCAATACGTAGACGCCTCCGTGCGACTTTTTCCAGCAGCGCGGGGCAAACCTAGGGAGCTTTCGCCATTTCGCACTCCTCCTGTCGTGACGTCAGCCAAAGCAACTGCGTGCTAAATTATTGACGCCTACGCCATCGCCAGGGACATGATAAACGTGTTACATCAATACCGAATTCGTTTGTCGATATGCCGCACTCGAATGACTGATAGCGTCCCGTATCAATCCCTTTGAAAATTTGATCCAGCGCACTTGCACATTCGACTGAAATTCACGCGATGCAAACATAATTAACAACTGATTAGTTTGTTATGATCCGCGGCTGGGTTAATGTTGTTAAATCGCGTGACATTGTTTGTCGTGGCTATGGTGTCACTGAAACAATAAAAAGCGTTTCTTATCCTTTAGAATATTTCAACGATACAATAATCGTAAAACTTTTCCATCAAGGACGGCGTGCTCTACAAACAAGAATAATCATTATTTAATGTAGTTTAAAATTACTTTCGGAAATGAGCAAACCAATTTTATATTGTGCTCAGAACTGAATGGGTATGATTAGATATATCGTAGCAAGATCGGTAACATTCATTTCCTCACGTTTCTAACGACGCCGTGGAAATTCAGCTGCAAGAAATCCAACGTTCAAGAAAACCGCCGGTTGTTGCGGTGCATTGCGTGCAACGCAAATTATCAATTCTCAATTTCATGATTTATATCAATGCCTCACCATAGCACCTAGAAGCTAGACGTGCGAAGAGAAGCTAGCCAGCGCTGGCAGTAATCAAACAATCGCGAATACGCCACACACCTGCTGCAATTATCGTACCCATTTCCACATGTTGGTAATTATTTCGCATTAGTGCCATATCAACGTCGTTAAATCGACGCAGAATGTCGGGTTTGCTTTAAAATGACTAATACGCTCGATGATAATTATAATCTTGGACAATAAAGTTTGACTGCTTACACTCTGATAAAATCATTAAACATTACTCGTTGGCAGTGGGCAACACTAATCATAATCATTATCAAATCAAACTTCAGTTAATGTCCAAAATATTTTTCGTTCGTTAATTCTTTTACGATACTGCGAAATTCGTAATGTTTCTTTTCATTGAGATAAGACAAAGGAGCGACCAGCTACGCGTAGTTTTTGTTTATTTTCATTCGTAGTCGCAAGTATGCAACGCGTCGGTCGATTATTTTTAGTCTTTGCCTTCGACTTTTCTCTAGTTATTTGAACGTGGACGACACCCAGCGCTCGGCGGGCGACTTTAATTCTGGGTGTGATATTATTAAGACTTCGTTTGGGTACGCATCGACGGATTTCGCTAAAATTAGGTTCATGACATTTTATCAACGTAAATTCGCAAAACTACTAGCCCATTGAAGGATGTAATTTTCCCTAGAGACAAATCCCGTCGCAAATTCCAATATTCCTCAATCGTTTATTTAATCTCACAAAATATGTTTGTAAACAAATCCACCATATAACACTGAATCATTAAAAGCGACCGTATTCCGTCTTTTGGGCTTTGTCTCTGATTTCTCTAGTAATTTGAACGTGGACGACACCCAGCGCTCACAATCAGCATTTAGTTTAATTCTAGCATGATATTATTAGGATTTCTAAGCATTTTCTCTTATAACAAATCTTCCTCGAAAGCACAATATTCCTCGATCATTTATTGAATCGCACAAAATATATTAGTAAACAAATCTGCCTTGAAATGCTGGACAATTCAAAACCGTCCGTATTCCGGCCTTGTAGGCTTTGGCTTTACCTTCGTCGTTTCCCTAGTTATTTCAACCTGGACGATTCCCAGCGCTCAGAATGCGGTTTAATTCTAGCGTGATGTTATTAAGACTTTATTTGTATACACACCAACATATTCTACTAAAATTACGCCCACGATCCAACGTCAATTTCAATTTCGAATGACGTTGCCCACTTCAAAACATAGTCCCTTGTCGCAAATCACAATATTCCTCAATCATTTATTTAATCGCACAAAATATGTTTGTAAACAAATCTACCCTAAAATGCTAGGTCATTCAAACTGCAAACATTCCGGAACCTTTCGTCTCGGCACGTCGACATCGCGACGCACTTCTAAGCCGTTTGCAGTTTTGTGCTTCGCTTGAAATTCACTTCGGACATTGCGACTTAAAATAGAAATCGTGCCTTTCATCATTCCTATCCGTGTTTCACAACGAGCCGGCGCGCACGAGGCGTGCTCGACATACGCGCGGTCTGTTCACGGTGCGCATATGATGAAAGTAATTAGATTTCCGGCTTGCGCATCTCCACGAAGACGCGGAGAAACATGCCGAACGCATAATTATGCACTATTTATTCATTTGCATGTTTTGTGATTGCTTATTGTTAGTCGTAGGGACGGAGGTCGCACAGCGGGGCAACAAGCAATTTGCAATCGATACTGAATTATAGAATGCGTTTGCGACAGTCTAGTCTTGTCGCCAGCTACTCGTATCATCAATTACGTGTTACGCGCGCAAATAGAATTAATACATTCACTACACTAATAGAACCAATCAATGCCGAAGTATAATTTATAGATATTACATGTGGCCAGTTAGTGAATATTGTTGAAGCGATTAATTCACATTCTAAATGCGCTTGTGTCGAATTTCGAACAATATGAAGTTTAGTTGGTTTAGTTTAGTGCATTGACTGAAAATGGTAATAAAATAGCCAAATGGTTAAAATTTATTTCGCTAATTTCGCTATTTTGATATATATATTTTATTCTATCTGTTTATCTTTTCTAAAACCATTTCCCATCTAGGTTTGATGGTGTGAAAGCATTAAAACTCAGAGAAGGAAATATAACCGTTACTTAACACTTTGCTAATTTTGAACACTGCCTTTAAAATAACTACGCCCACTGGAAGACTGTTAAACGAAATTTTCTAAATTTTGTATAAATTTCAAATAGAATAATGTGTTTTCGCATAAGAATGTTAAATTTTCAAAGTTCTACGTTATTTGCGGGGAGACCTTAGTTTAGATCAGATTTATGGAGGAAAGAATGTGTAAAGAATATGGTGCCAAGGAATAAGGTTCCCCGCGGGGGTAAGCGACCGAGTCTGTAAATTTCATTTTCTCCAACTTCCAAATTGAAAAGTATTTGAAACGGTTGAAAACCTCATATATTCATTGTTTATAAAAAATAACATTAACCAGAATTAACAGGAATGCAAGACTATGAATTAATAATCAAGAAACTTTCGTCAAAACACTGTCGAAACGGAAAAATATTGACCAGCAGCAATTTATCAGTTTAATACCTAGTCCAGATAAATTTGAACGAAGAAGATCAATAAAACAAGTGTTTAATACTTTACTATGTTTTAATACTTCATTTAAAATTAAATTACAGTAAACTTCAAATTTCGGCGGAAATCTTAACGAATTTCAATATTTGTTAATGTAAATCATCCCTGAAACTATTCCTCTGTGGATACAATTAATTTACCACACAAAAATTACTTGGGGCATATTATAAAAATTATGTACGAATATGATTTTAACAAAATCCACGCAGGTCAACGAATGGTTGATTTTAAATGGTCCCCCGCATAGGACAAGCAATCGAGCGTCACCAAAATTAAATTTTTTTTCCCTTCTCGATTGGAAAGTCCCTGAAAATTAAACCGATTCGGTTTCGACGTAAAAATCAATGCGCTTTCATCAAAACATTCTCAAAACAGAAAAACATAAACAAACATGAAACGGTTGTTTGTAAATATTGCCAAAAAACATCTGACAAACAGACGACCACAATCAGTCCATAAAGAGGAGGCCATCTAAATAATTTACACATTTAAATAAATAATTCATGCTCTTGCAGCAGGCTCAAGTATCTCCGATGGAAAACAAGCGACCAAGGTCTGCCTCTGGCCGTCTAATAAACAGGTAGCAAACAAAAGAAGTTTGCAGTCCCCGCGACGATCGCATCAAATGGCCGAATGCATTATCGTGTAAATGTAAACCGTAAACACTCGCAGCGCATTGTTAGACCATAATCCGTGGAATATTAACGACCCGACGGGCAGACGTAATGGCGATTGATTGCAAAAACCAAATCGCGCATTGCTAGCGCATCGGAGGTCAACGCGTCGCGACATATAGTAAGCACGGGCGTAACAAACGGAGACGAGGAAAATAATCCGTTTTATGTTTCATGCGTTTCATTGTTGTGTCAATGCTGGTCGACATGTGTGGCGCGGTGACTGTTGACGTCTCCGTTCGCGAATGCGTACGGCAAGCGCGAGCTCCCCCCGCACCCATCGTCCTTCGCAGCGATCAGCTGATCTCTTTGTTTAGTTCCTCGAAAAAAACATAGCGAACGGTCGATGACATGATTATTTTCGTTTTTGCCGAGGGCTGCAACGATGGAAAGCGATCGTCGGAAACGCACGCGTCGCGTAGACTTTATCCTTGCGGACGCACACGTCACTTTTTGGCGATAGTTATTTGTCTGTCAGCAGCTGACAAAACAAATGCAGGAGAGGGCACGAAACTGCCTCGGTTTCCGAATCACAGTAGACAATGGTAATCAACGCGGGCGCTCGGCGAAGACGATTATTATGTCGACAGCCATGTTACTCGCGACGTAGCGGAATTATCGGCGGCTTCAAAGACGTCGCGAGCGTTTCCACAACGCGTGGACGTGCGTTGTGGCGAGAGACGAAAACGGACAAAAACACACTGTACCTTTGTAGTGGACTCGTAGATTGCTCTGCGACAGCCCGATGTAGTTGTATTTCTCCTTGGGACTCCAGGCGCGCGGCAGCGGGGTCTTCTCCTCGCACACGGCCGGATAGAGCTTCTTCAGCGGGTCGTCGAGATCGTTTTGCGCCTCCAGGTTCTGAGCCATTACAGCAGCACCAGCACCGCGGCCACTGCTAACAGCGGCCATTTCTAAACTCCCCGGTCGCTCTCTTGCTCGCTCACTGCCTCGCGACACTCGCTCGCTCGCTCGCAGCGTGCGCCCATGCAATGCCACTACCAACCTGTGCACTAACCAACACAGCGAGACGCGCGCAGAGCCCACTTGCGCTGGCCGCGGACAACGACTACAGGCGCGCGGCGCGAGGCACGGCGGCGGCGACGGCGGAGCGTATCGCGTCGGCTGATCGCGAACGTGCGCGAGTCGTGCGCTCACGCCGACTGGCTCGCGCGTGCGGCGCGCAACCTCGCCATTATTTTATGCCTTTTTTTCTCTTCTCGGCGCGGCCGTTCTTTACTTTCTAGCTTTTCCTAAACCACAACAGCCTTCAAAGTATCACTCCGTACTTGTTCGGCTGCGAGGCGACGCGCCGTGCTCGTGGTTAATGAAAATATAAACTTGTCATAGGCAACCCAACATACATTTTCGTTTGAAATTCTCATATTTATTGTTAGTTGCGGCAAGGAATTTAATAGTTTAAACTGGTTTAACGCAGTGATGGTATCCGAAATTGGCTAGAAGTGGTTCTCGATCTTCAAGTGATATTTAGCCATCGCTTCTCCATGTTTCATTAAAATTTAGGACCCGGTTTTCTAAAATGAGTAACATGAATTGCTATTAATTATAATAACATTTCGCTACGTTTTAATCATTTGTAAAAACGATTTGCGTGAACCGGTCGGATTCCATCGCTGGTTTAACCCATTGCTTCCCGAATGAATTTGGCCAAAATCGTGGTTTATCCACCAATTATTGTTAACAAATCATAACATTTACGACTTATTAGTTTCTTTTTTAACGAAAAAGGCAAAATTCTGGTTTTCCCATTGAATTGAGACCAAAATACACAATAAATATCTAATATGTTATATGTTAAATTTGTTTTGTAGACATAATTACCCAAAATTCTAAATTATTTAAAAGAAAATATAAATTTACAATTGAATATGCAATAAAATACACGTCCTATGGTCTAGGTTTTTTGGGCAATGAACCAAACGCAGATATAACCGTGGCTTTGGTGCCTGTGGCACTGTTTGTTAATGAAGGTTGGACCAAGCCAGCAGGCTTAATGTTCCCCACAGAGTTCCCTCCAGGTTGGTCCCACTTGCTTTTCCGCTTCTTTGCATCATCTTCTTGTTTCTTAGTGCCTGACACAAACTCCACTTTAGACTTCCTCTCCTTTTCTCTTTTATCCATCTCCGCATTTTGCACTTTGGCCAATTCATCAAAATATGACTCCTTATTCCATCTATGTGGATCATAAATTGCAGGTGGATAATTTGTCCCTGAAACAAGTCAACAACCAACGTAAATAGGGATTTGAGTCAATATATTGGACAAAACTAGTACCTAATTCATTAATCCCACAAAATGTAATTAGTTTTTCATAGATACTTGGATTCCTAAAATCTTTCCTTCTTTGAATTATGTCATTCATGTCTAAATTGTTTTTCTTCATTCTCTCATAGAGTTTGGTAAATTTTTCCTGTATTTCTGGAGCACATTGACCAGGGGGTTCTGGCGGTAGTTGAATGCCATCCTCATCAATGGGTTCTGGTTCTATGGGCAGTTCTTCTGGTATTTCAGTGATGACAATTGTTGTAGGTGTTTCAACAGAATCGTCTGGATTTTCGTCGTCCGACACGACGGTATCATCATGATATGATACCAGTTTCGCAACGCGCGTTGTTATTGTTGATTGGACCGGCGTTGACGGCCGGGAAGATGGTGTGGACTTCTCTGGAGATGTTTGTGGTGTGTTGATCGTAACAGAGCCAGTATTTTCTGATTCATTGATGTCGTCTTCGCCCTCAGAATCGGTATAAGTCGCAGTGAGTGAAGCCAATGCCATTGCCGCGCAATATATTTAACTTATCTATAGGATTTAACTTAAAATTATTTAACAACACTTCGTTTTAGTGGAAATAAACTTCCCTCCAGGACGTAAACACAACGCTCACTGGCGAAAAGTAGGGTTATGTTTGAATTACGTTCGGGTAAAGTCGTGTCGACTCGTTACACATCGATACTCGGCAAGTCAGCAGCAAGTAACGAAAACATTCGAAGATAACCCAATCGTATTTTAAATATTTTATTAACACGTTGACTGCGTGGACAAAAATACGATTCAATTCATTCCCGGATGCAGCAGCAAAAAAGAAAAAAATAACCACGCACGGAGTGACGTCGACTACCCTTCAAGACCCACAAGCCAATAGCGATTTCTATCGTCGAAAGACGCGGTTAGCATGTTAATACAAGATTAGTTAATTGATTTGATGTTTCTTTTATTTAATGACTAAATATTGTAATATTTATTAGATACAAAACTGTCTAAAACTTAGTCCTAGTCCACTTTTCACTAACAAGCCACAACCATCTTGATAAACTCTCATCATCTACCAGTGGTGAGGTAGCAGTAACTTGATAATCCTTGAAATATTTCCCAGTTACTTTATCTAATTTTGGATCTAGGGCTACATAAACAATAGTCTGGCAACCTTGTCTAGGACTCTTAATGAATGGCCAAACAATTGGCTTCAAGAATATTGTTGAAAACCAGCTACTAAAGAAACTCATATGTCGAATAATTTCAGTGTCAACATTACCAGGGTGAACTGCATTCACAGCTATATTCGTTCCTTGCAACTGCTTACTCAACTCTTTTGTAAATAGAACGTTTGCTAGTTTGCTTTGAGCGTAAGCATCTCCTGGGTCATACTTTTTCTCAAGATTTAAATCTTCCTTGTTGATTTTTCCTCTTAGATGAGCTATACTAGAAACATTTACAATCCTAGCAGCAGGTGCAGCCTGAAAATCACATATTTATTTAAATAGTATTTAGTAACAAAGTATGGAGACCACTACCTACCTTTAATTTGGGCATCAGCAAACTGGTCAAGTAAAAATGTCCCAGATGATTGACACCAAGTTGCATCTCAAAGCCATCCCTTGTTTTGGTGTGTTTCTTGACCCTCATTACTCCAGCATTGTTGATTAAAACATCAATCTTCTCTTCCCGTTGGTTAAATTCCTTGACAAACTTGTCAATAGATTCAAGTGATGCTAAGTCACATGCTTTACAATAAACATATTTATTTTTGGTGTCGATTACAATTTCCTCTCTTGTCTGAAATGAGTAAATCTTATTACTGTCATCGTAAATAATACAATGGTCCTATTTACCTCTTCACATTTCTTCATGTCTCTGCATGCCATGTAAACTTTTGCTTCTCTTCTTGCCATTTCCCAGGCAGTTTCCTTGCCAATGCCTGTATTGGCACCAGTTACCACAACTACCTTGTCTCTTGCTTGTACTATTTGAGAGTAACGGGGTCCACCAGTCCATTCCCTGGAAACATATTTTATTAATTATTAGGAATAAATTAGGAATAAATGCAAGTTTAATGAAGGAATAATGATCGACATACTTAAAGAGGCATGCTATGCCAATGCTTGCAGCAATAGAACTCGTCCAGATTATAGGTTTCGGAATCTTTTTCGGAATTTTATAAATAAAGTAATCCATTGTTAGTGGTTTGTTGTAATAACTTTAGGAGTTTGAAAATTTCTATAAACACATTCTACTTTAACCTATTATAACGAGGACGAGCCGAATGCATAGATGAGCTGAATATAGCCGGCAATGCAGGAAAATTTACAACAATCATTACTTGACTTTATACTTGTCAATAGATGTCACCAATTGATAAAATCGAAACGAATAAAACTGTCGTTAATAGCTCTGGTGAATAATAGGTACTCATCTCTGATCGTTACTATATTTAGAGAGTATATAATGCTATGTTTTATATTTCTCTATATACTGAAAATTTTCCAACGTTAGTTCTCTTTGACACAGTTCACCAACAGAAATTTAAAAATGTAAAGTGCATATACGAATTTAAAATTTGCTATTTATTTGTAAATTAATTGTAAGGGTATAAATTACAAAATATCCTCCATAATGTTTAGTTGAAATTAAATATACTGCTGTTTACCTTTGGTTACTGTCAAATTCATCACCAACATTGCAAAAATTTAACTATATAATTGCCATCGATTGATATAGATTGTCCACTCTAGCCATTTTACGCGAATTTTGGTGATAATTTAATTTAAAAATAATTCTAAACAAAATTGTATATCAAAATATTTGAATTTCCCACCACAGTAGACCGTGGCGTCATAGGGTAATGCAGGAAACATTTCACCAATGACAATCTGATTCAATCGCGACCAATAGATGTCGCAAATATTTAAATTCCTTGCATTCCTTGGATTCCTTGTAATCATTTTTACGATTTGTTACCATAAAATGCCCTTGATAACAAGCTAATTAACATTATTGTATGTGTAATTCTAGATTGCATCAATCACAACCATTGTGTAGTCACAACAGCATCACCGTTGGTTTCTTCATGAACGACGTCCACGTTTATTTGTAAACACTGCCGACAGTAAACAACATGGCGGCAAGTGCGCGAATTGACAGCAGTTGTTAACGTTATTAACGGTCGCGTAAAAAGTTGCCGTTTCTATTTATATTCGTTGTTGTCATATAGCTATTACCGAGCGAGTTTGTCGCGAGCGATTCGCAGTTTCGTTTTGCGTTACACCAGAGATGAGCAGCAACCACTTGCAGTCGTCAAATCCCTGCGGGTCATCGAGCAGTCGGCTCGGTGAAATCGCCCATCTCGAGCAGTTTTCAAACAACTTTGCGTCGCTGTTCCTAAACGAAGAATACTCGGATGTCGCGTTGATCGTCGAAGGGCAGCGTCTGCACGCTCACAAGGTAATATCAATTGGAATCATAAAAGTTCAATAAAAATAAACTAATCTCTGAATGTGTCAGGTTATTCTTGCTGCTCGAAGTGAATACTTCAGGGCTCTACTATTTGGAGGCATGAAGGAATCCAGTCAGGCTGAAATAGTTATGCCTGACGCTGGTCTATCGGCATTTAAAGCTTTACTAAAATACATATACTCTGGCCACATGTTCCTGATATCAATGAAAGAAGATGTTATACTTGAAACACTAGGTTTGGCACATCAATATGGATTTCAAGAGCTGGAAACTGCAATATCAGATATACTAAGACAGCTACTGGCAATGAAAAACGTTTGTGCAATCATTGACACCGCTCGATTATATGGAATGGACAAACTGGTTCATATATGTCACTTGTTCTTCGATCAACATGCATCAGAAATACTGAATCATGAATCTTTCGTGAATCTCTCACAAGCATCCTTGGTGGAGTTACTTAAAAGGGATTCGTTCTTTGCGCCAGAGGTGGAGATTTTTAACGGCGTTTGCAGGTGGTGCAAACATAACGACGATAGAAATGACACGGTCATTGATTGCGTGCGCCTTTCATTGATGACCATCACTGATTTGTTATCAGTGGTCAGGCCAGCCGATCTGGTTAAGCCTGACACCTTGCTGGATGCCATCGCGGAGAGGACAAGCGCTAAATTTTGTAATTTGTCGCACAGAGGACAATTAAGTAAGTATTTAGTTTTAACAAAAAGTAATTCAAAACAATAATTTATATATATAATGTTGAATTTTTGATGTTCATGTCAGCCCTGTTGCAAATTCCTTCCATTCCTTTCTTTTCATCTGTCTTCCTACTTTTGAGTGCTTCTCAGATTGTATCGTCCCATGACTTCTTAGGTCTCCCTTTTCTTCACTTTCCCATTGGTTACAAATTATGCAAATTAATATAATCGTTTGTAGTTTTGAACGAGAACGTCGCAACTCAAGGACACGGTTCCAAAGTAATAACCGGCGAATTGGTGGATGCTTGCATTGATGGAGACAGCAATAATTACGACTTGGAACGCGGCTATACAAGGCACACAATTGGCGTACCGGATCAATGCATTATAGTTATGTTGGGCAAGCCATCAATTATCAATCACATCCAACTGCTGTTGTGGGATCGCGATAACCGATCGTATTCGTACTACATTGAAGTTTCCTTGGAGCTTAAAGATTGGGTTCGTGTGATTGACTACAATCAATATTCGTGTCGATCCTGGCAAAATTTATATTTCGATACCAGGGTTGTGAAGTATATTAAGATCGTCGGTACTAACAATACTTCAAACAAGGTAAATTGGTTTGTATTCCGTCCCTTTAAGATATATCTTTGAAAATTGCGCAGTTCTCGACAGTTTTAAATCTATTACAAAGGAGCTTCCTTTACATAAATATGAGCAGAAACCGGCCAAGCCTGTGCCGTTATATCATGTGAAAACTGCGCAGTCCTGGAGGGTTGATGCTTCGATATAGATCGCGATAAGAACCTGCCAAAGCTGCGCTTTTAATTGTCAGTATATTAAAATTGTCAGTACCAATAATACTTCAAACAGGGTGAGTTATATTCTATTCCATCACCGTGGGATATGTCTTTAAAAACTGCGCAGTTCTCGTAGGAATTTTGCTCCATCACACGTGGAATCGTGTGAACACTGCGCAGTCCTGGCGGGTTTTTGCTTTGATATAGATCGCAACAAAAATCTGCCAAAACTGCGCATTCTATTATTGTATGAAAATTTTTAATTCAATTTAATTTCTATTTCCGTAGGTGTTTCACTTGGTATCAGTTAAAGCCATGTACATGGATACGATACCGACACTTGTGAAAGACGTGATATGCCCAACAAGTAATGTCGCAACTCTCGAGAAGTCCGCTTGCGTCATCGAAGGCGTGTGCAGATCGCGAAACGCTCTATTGAACGGCGACACAAAGCATTACAACTTAGATTCCGGTTATACTTGTCACCAAGTCGGTTCTGGGTCAATTTTGATCCAGCTCGGACAACCCTACATTCTCTCGAGCCTGCGGCTGCTGCTCTGGGATTGCGACGATCGCAGCTACAGCTATTACATCGAGTCGTCCGTGAACATTCGCGATTGGGAAGTGCTGGTCGATCGCACGAGGGAGCGATGCAAATCGTGGCAAGTGGTTAAGTTTCCAGCGAGACCGGTGGTGTTCATTCGGATCGTTGGCACTTACAACACGGCCAATGAAGTAAGCGTTAGGTACATGCGATCGTCTCGTTTATTATTGATCTGTTGTCGCAGGTGTTTCATTGTGTGCACTTCGAATGTCCGTCATCGACCGATCAAGAGGACGTCTGGAAATCTGAGCCGAAGTCGACCCAAAGCGGCAGCACGCAGACGAGCGTGAGAGACGTGGAGGGCAACAACAATGCCGTCGCGCGAGCTCTAACGCCGAACGCGGATGCGGCGCAATCCACCGAGACCGCCACCGAAGCGGAGGAGCTGCAATACGCATGGGCCGACGCCGCCGATTAAAATGCGCGCGCGTCGGCGGCGTTCGCGCGGACATCCGGCCGTCGCACATTTTCTATTTCATTCTAGTCACAATAAGACCGTTTGAATAAATTACGATCGAGTAGTGGATTATTCAGTATTATTGTTTGCGTTATGATGATCGTGCAAAAGTTGTATTTTAAATAATCGCGCGTTCGTTATCCGTTTTACTATTTTACCATCTAGTTAGCGTGTAAATTGATAGGTCTATGATTAGTTGGTGGTGTATGCCAGACGTGGAGGGATTGAAATTGTTATTTTAATAAAATTTCGAATTTTCCTGTATCTAATTGATCGCGCGAGCGCGGCGCGTTTAATGTCGAAAGTCGCGGAGCGCGCGCGACAAGGACGCGCGGTGGAGATTCCGAGAGAGAGACGCGGCTAGTGGAACCTGTTATGTAAAACGAGTTTCGTAACTGCGACCGCGAGAGGAGATTCCGTCCGCTGAATCGAGGCGTGCGCCCCGCGCGTTCTCTTGACTTCACCTTGCGAGTCGCGCGCACAATGCAAAGACACCGGAGAGACAACAAAGCGCACGGCACGCCGCGCATGGGAGGCGCGCGGCGCAGGTAAGCCAGAGATACCCACGCGCTCCGAGCCGTGATTCTAGAGGTTTCGCTGTTTACGAAAAGCGCGATAATTTAACGTGGCCGCGAGCGATTCGAATCGTGTATGCTCGCGGTGATAGCTCGAGATTCCCTTATCGCCTCACTCACACACAGCTGCCCTTTCGTCCGACGCGCGTCGATAAAAATAGCCCACATCACGATGACGCATTAACTTTTCCGGACTTCTCAGCGCGAATTTTTCGCGATGCGACACGTGCGAAATGCGAAATTGACACACGTTTTCGGGCGCGCACGGAACGCGCACGAAATCCGCTTCGCTTTGGATAATTTCCAAGGCATTTCGGCGATTTTTGCTCGGATCCGCATGAAGCGAGCATTCCAAAATTGCGCGCCGCGCGCGTTGCGCTCGTCGAGCGACTTGGGCGAGTTGCGTCGCGAACAAAGGCATATCGCGGGGCTCGACGAATTATCGCAACGCTTAGGAACTTTGGCTCCGCTTCGAAATAAATCGGATTTCCATGCATAGAAAGAGAAAGCATGACGCACGTCGCCGCGGCCGCAGCCGCCACGGCGATGCCCCGCCGCGTGCGAGCGCGAGCTGCTCGCGCGGTTGCCTCCGGTCCGGTGCCACGTTCGGTCGCGGAACAGGTTTGAACTTTTTCTTTTCGAAATTAAAATACGCGCGACGCGAGCGAGACGGACTGAGGGAGATTCCATGCGACCGTACGTGGGAGGGGAGAGGAAATCGCGCGCGCCTTGAATGACTGGCCGTCTGGAGAGAGAGAGCGCGCGCGCGCGGCGCGCCCGCGCGACCGACGCGGACGGCGCAGGAGATTCCGATGTGCGAGAGCGAGAAATGCTCGGGCGGCCTTTACAAGTACGTCATGCGATTGTGATGCGACGGGCGGCGTGGCGTGCGGCGCGGTGCGGAGCAGAGTGCGACGCGGCGGTGCGCGGAGTGCGGCGGCGGATGCGCGAGAGAGTTGGTGGAATGACTGAAATGGAACAGTAAACATGGCGCCGCGCTAGTCAGCATATCACTTCGAGAGTGTCGTGGTGCCGAACCGTCGTCGCGTTCACGCAGCGCGCTCACGTCCTGGCGGTAGGTTTTTCGTTGTTTTGTTTATCGTTTCGTTCTCGCGCGGCGCGCGCTCCTCGCGATCCCCCTGCGCAGCCACATCGCGCGCGCGAGTGTCTCGATGAATCATTGTGTTTTCGCCGCGCCGAGCAGCCGTGCAGGGCCCCGGGTGGAGGCGGCGACGGGCCCAACGCAAACAAGTGCCAAAACAACGAGCGCGTCGCGCGCGACGCCAGTGCGTGCGGCAGCGGCGAGCGCGCTCCGAGCGTGATCATCACAACAAACATCGGCGACGCAACCGTTCCGGCCGGGGGCATTTAAACGGACGCATTATCGCGCACGCAATCGCCAGCCGCGGCGAGCCGAACGCAACGCAGCGCGCGCGCGGCCGCGCACATCAATGGGAATTATTAAATTAGCGACGATGCGCCGTGATTGGTGACGGCGCGCGGTGTGCGACGAGGATCCCGGTGCGTGAATCCGCCGTGCGTGCGCGCCCGTGCCAAAGTCGACGATGCGCCAGCCGCGCCGGACGGCAGCAGCTGGACGTCGCAGTACCCCGTCCTGAGCAGGGCAGCAGGGAGAAATCGCGCGGCGATTCGGAGTCGCCCCGGGCAGCGCAGCAGGTGAGCACCAGGCGCCGCGGCCAGCACCCGCTTCGGGCGCGCACGCCGCGCGCGGCGACGCGAATTTTGCACGGTATTGTACTTTGGCGCCGCGTTGACTATCACTTTGGCGTCATACGCCGTCTGTGCCGTCTCGCAGCCTCCCACTCCGCGTCGCCGCGGTCTCGTCGGCCGTGCGAACGGCGCGCACCGCGCGCGAACCTTTCGCATTCCTCGATCCTCGCCGCTTCGCCAAAATAGAGTCGCCGCCCGCCCGCCGGTCGAGGAATGTTCGCACCTAAATTAGTTTAATGAAAAACTAGTTTAGCGTTTTGCTAGGATTCGGGATATTCGCGCGCGGCGACGGTCTCGCATTCCGGCTAGGCGCTGTGATGAACTTGTAGCTTGAGCGCCGAGGCTGTCGCGAATCTCGCGAGTGCCGCGAGCACGTCATGCGAACGCCTACTTGGTAACGAAATGTTTTGTTCGGCCGGCGCGCGCGCGCGTCTCATTGACGCTCTCGTTACCCGATCGCGCCACAACGCTTGGGAGTATCGTACGTGAGCGCGCCGCTATCTGCTCGCGCATAAGTTGGTAACATAATTCCGTAATCGAATTACGTGGGTACATCAAGAATGCCCAGCGCGCGCGCCGAGTCGCTCGTATGCTACGGGTGGCAAAACTTCAGACTTGACCTTTCGCATCGACAAACGCATTACTGGGGTAACAATGCGTCATTGTTCGGCGCGAATTAGCATTCGAAAATATAAATAACAGCGCGCGTGGATATTTTTTACCTAAAACTGACGTATCATTAATGATTCTCAAATGTTTTCGATTCGAAATCGGTCGCCAATGCGCGGCGGCATTATATCAATACCGTCGTATATTCATTAACTACTTCGATAGCTCGCGCGTTACCAGTGAACTCACACTTAAAGCTAATTGTCCTTGCGAGAGGCGCATTACTCATACCAGCAATGTGCAGTTTTCCCCGCGAAAAGGAACGCGATCGGTCGGAATCGCGAACTATTTTGAAAGTCCGCGGCGCGCGCCTCGCCGCGCCGCCCGACGAGCAATGCCAGCGGTTTATTTGCGGGCATCCTTTGATTCGCATTCGCGTCGTCGCCTTCGAGCGCGCACGCACAATTGCGCGCCTGCAATTTGGCCGCGGCATAAAAATTGGGTCGCTGCAATAAAGACGATTCGTCATATTGGAACGCGACGCACAACGTGCGACCCGCGACGCACATGACGAGCGCCTCGTGCCATGCGCTCTCGGGGAAAGAATTCTGCGTCGATCGGCGCCGGCGAGCGCGGCGTTCCTTCAATAGCGTGTTTTTCGTCGTCGCATTGTCGCAATTATGAATCAACGGCAGCGGCGGCGGCGGCCGGCGCGATAAAAACAATCGCGTCGGCGTTTGTTTACGAGCGACGGTTTGCGGAAATTCGGGCGTGTGTGAGTGGGTTTTCTCGGTACGCGTACGGACAAGTCGGCGGCGATTTCGTGGAAGCCGCAGGTAGCTCACGTAATCTCCTTCTCGGAAAATGAAGCGTGCGACGCGAACGCGCGCGCGCGCGGTTTGTTTGGAGGCGCTTTTCGGAGGAGCGGGCGCGTCAATCGGCGACGCAACAGGTTCCGCCGCAAGCTGTTGCGCGCTCGAGCAAAAGCCGGTGGTGCGCCCGCATGCGTTCCGCCCGGCATACCTGCGCGCGAATGCGCCAAATGAATTACACCTGCTGCTCTCGGTGTCCCCCTCGTCGGGTGCACGATGCACGACGGTGCACACAATGTGCAACGCTCTCTCGCCCTCTTCGTGCATACCCACCGCTGTTGGGGTGACGCGACACAATGCCATATATACAGTTCCTATTAGTATCACATGTTCGCGACAAGTGTTTGTGCGTAATGCGTAATGTTGTGTTGCTCCGTTATCAGTCCTATTCATTAGACAGAACAATTTCTGAACATCCGTTGTGGCTTCTCTTGATTTATTGCCGTAACCATTATCTCATCTATTTATTATTATATTGCGCGGTATTCGATCGGGTTTCACATCATTTTGCTCTGGGCGTGATATGATCTCTGAAATACTTGCTGTATCAGATCAGTTTATACACTCGGATGACTCAGATTTTTCAGTGATCCCCATGTGATTATTAAACTTTGCTCCTGCCAATCTATCGCGATCTCCGCAAAGATCATTAAGTAAATATTTGACGACATCAACTTGCTGATGAGTCATTGAGACTCGATATTAATTCGATTATTGTTGCGCGGTTGTATGTTTGTCGTATTTTTCCATGCAATTCGCTTGGTGCCGCAATAGGAACCTTTCCATCGCGCGTTCCGCCGAGATTTTATGACGTTCATTAGTCATGTGTTGGATAATATAGATACATTTTTTCATTGCGCAATAAGGGAATTCTCGACGCGGCTCTAAATGAATTTTAGAACATGTGTTAATTTGTGGCGTTCACTACGAGTCCGAGATAGCGTGGGTTCTATCAGCTCTTATCAACAACTCGCCTATGTGAGTCACAAACACGAGCAGCTCACAGAGCTTTCACATGAATGCAGCGCGCGACGTTTCATCTCGTCGCGTTGCGCGTTTGTTATTGATAGTTTATCGATGATCCCGTGACGTTATCGACGCGATGCGCCGCGCTGAATGTGCGTTCCTAATAGTGGCGTGCTTGTGCTTCCAGATAATCTTGCCCTTGCGCAATGGAGAGCGGCGGCGGCGCGAACAAGTACTTGCACAAAAAGTTCAAGAAGCAGACGAGCATCGATGCGCCCATCGAAGCCGCGTGCAACGTGCCGATGCCGACGATCGCGACGATCTGTGCGGATGATTTGTATAGTACAAAGAGCGACATAAGCGCGCTGAAGTCTTCCATTACATATCCGAGTAGTTTCATGTTGAGACGGGGCCGGTGGTTCCAGAACGCGTTCGCGGACGAACACGACGACGAGGACATATCACAAAACGCCAACGCGAACAGTATCGGGCGCAGCCCCAAGGAGCAGGACCTGGCGCTGACCGTCTTGCACGATGGCAAGGCCGCCGCGCAGATCGAGGACGGCGCCAGAGACGATTTGACCGTCGCGCGCACGACGTACGACTGCCACATCGCGTCGACGTCCACGTCGGCGAACGGCGGCAAGTACGTCTGTCCGTACTGCAGCCTGGCGTGCAGCAAGCCGAGCGTCTTGCAGAAACATATCAGAGCCCACACGAACGAGCGGCCGTACCCGTGCCAAAGCTGCAATTTCAGTTTTAAGACGCGCAGTAATCTGTACAAGCACTGCAGGTCGCGCACGCACGTCAATCGCGTGATGGGCAACAAGGGCGGCGGCGGCGGAGGCGCCGGCTCGGAGAGCGAGTCCAACGCCACCACGCCCCCGCCCTTCCAGCAGCAAGCGGAGCGGCCGTCCGTGATTGCGGACGTGCCGAACAACAGCGAGGAAGCACCGAAGGCGAAGCCGTACAAGCCGCGGTTTCACACCAAGTCATACTACGAGAACGAGAACGAAGAGAACAGCATGGCGATCAGCAACGAGAAGAACAACGCCGACGCGCCAACCAATATGTGTTATACGTTTAATAAAATCCTGGACTCTTCCGAGCAGCGCATACAATCCGGCGACCAGCACGTGCTATTAACTTCGTTCGTTCAAATAGAATCGTCGCCGGAGTCATGCAAGAGCAACGGCGACGACCAACCCTTAAACTTGACCAGTAAAAATCGCAAGAGATGCCTCAGCGAGGTATCGTTCGAGCCGGCAAAGAAGAGTCTTATTAAAGAGTTGCTGTTGAAAAACCTCTCGGCGGACACGAATCTGCAGTGTCAGCATTGCAAGATGATCTTCAGGACGTTTACGGAACTGGAGCTGCACAAAATGAAGTTGTGCAAGGGACGCGGCGGCGGCCCCCGCTACAGTCGAAGCAGCAGCGTGAACGTTGCTACGATTCTAACGCAAAACAAAGACTCGCTAAATTGTTCGCTTAAGTCGCCCGGGCCGTGTCTGGGCAAAACGCGATTGGTGGAATCGGACAAGAGTAAGTCGTTTTCCTGCGACGACGGCATTCAGGGAAGCATTAAAGACATTGGCAAAGAAGTTCCCTTTCAACCAGCCGTTACCTTCTTCAGCGACAAGCCCCGCAAGCCCCCCGTTAAATTGTTTGGTGGCGAGTTAAAAGTTACGCAAACGTCGACCGCGAACGAATCGGAAGACGTCCCCACATATCCACAAGGCGAGCAGGCGGAAAAATCAGATTATCATGTCTCCTCGCCGAAAGTTAGCGAAAACCGAGTCATCAGGAACACACTGCAATCGGGCGGCATTGTCTTACACACCGTTCCGGAGAAGCAGAATGCGCTTAAACCTGTCCATAAAATCGACAGCCGAAACACGAACGGCACCAACGGTGATTATTCCAATATCATGGATTTCAGTCAGAATGCCGCGAAGTTATTGGCCCCCAACTTGAAGCAACTCAATCTCACGATACCGGGCATGTCGTTGCAAACGAATCGTGCATATCCCGAAAGTCCGCAACAGCCGCTGCTCGCCGTGAGTCAGCCGAAAGTGGCGCCAGGACCCAAATTGATCTCCGTGGGCGACACATCTGACCCCGTGAGTTTGCTGGTGGACGGAAAAGTCGTGCGGTACGTGCCAGGCATGCCGGGGCCGGTTATCGCCGAGACAATCAAGCCGAAGCCAGTGATTCAAATCACGCTATCCGGCGACGACGGAGACCGGCTGGCGCACGTTAAGTGTGAGGCGCCGAGCTCGCCCGCTCCGGGCGCCGGCGTTAAGGTGGAAACCTTGGAACCGCCGGCAACCACCGAGGCGCCGAGGAAATTCGCCCGACCCAACAGCCTCGCGCTGAAACCCTCGTCCGCGTCGCTGAAACACCACCATGGCTTGACGCCTACCATGTTCAATCAGATTCTCATCAGTCCCGATACGCCGCGCGGCGATAAGAAGTACAACGAGCAGTTGATGAACGGCAATTACTACAGCAATCTGGGACTCAAGAGCTCGACGAGGCCGGTGTATTGCACCCTCAATAAAACGCAACCATTCTACGTGCCACACTTTCGGAAGCTCAGCATGTACTCGGAATGGCGACAGCAGGACAACAAGGGCGACAAATGGTACGTGCTCGAGTACGATAGCAGACAACGGAATGCCAGCTATTCGGTAGCTGGGAAATACAGTGCGGATAAGCTGGTGGATTCCAGATACAAGGTAACACGCACACACGCGCCGCGTTTTAATACGTCTTTACATCTGCCGTGTTTGCCTTACAGTTTATTCCTGGCGAAGTGACTAATAAGAAAGAGGACACGGCAGGGAAATCTCTACTGGGCGGTTACGAATCTCACGAAGATTACACTTATGTCAGAGGAAGAGGTGAGTCATGTACTATTATAATATTTACCATCGTGAATCACTTAATGAAATTAATTGCTTCCATTCGTTTTCATCTTAACGATATAGCGTTAACGTGATCATTTTCATTCTCCTCGATGAACATTAATTTTCACGGATTCGCTTTCGTTTGAAAATAAGCTGCTTAACAAAATCATCATCACCAATGCGCCTTGCACCAATCAAAAATAATGCGCCGCGTCGTTTACGATCGCCGTGTTGTAGAATTTATGAGTACTGCAATGTCACCGTTATAAATACTAGAACTGAAAATGCAAATGACGCTCGTAGGTACATTAATTATGTGGTAAACAGTCGAGCTGACGGGAACTAGTTCCGCGCTGTGGCATGACATTTCAATTGTTGGTCTGTTAATGAACGGTGGTCGTCGCACAGCCGCATGACCGAATGTTTGGATATTCTCTCTTCGAAAATTACGAAATTCTCTGCGAAGTTATGAAAGAGTCTTCCCGGCGCATCCGCCATTTCCTAACGTCTCTTGTTGTAGGCCGAGGTCGTTTCGTATGCGACCAATGTGGAATTCGGTGTAGGAAGCCGTCGATGTTGAAAAAGCACATTCGAACGCACTCGAACGATCGTCCCTTCGCATGCAAACAGTGCAAGTTTAGGTAAACCGTTCTCGGCTTCTCGGCTCTCGCTAGCATTCATCGAGTATGTCGTTTTTTTAGTTTCAAAACTAAGGGTAATCTTACTAAACACATGAAGAGCAAAGCGCACACTAAAAATCACCGCCCACCAGCGTGTCGAACGCATGAAACAGACCCGAGCAAATCCGGCGGGTCGCCATCGTCTTACTCCGATACGGATGACGATAGCGGCATGGATAGCAGCGGTAAGGTTTCCATTTGTTGTCATTACCAAACCGCGGTCGTGTTTTTTTATGATTGGTGCATTTTCATTCCACTCATAAGCGTTCGTTTCCTTCTAATAATTACGCGTTTGTTCATTTGATGCTATCGCTCCTCGCGCGTCGACGAGTTTCTAAGGATCACTTCGATTTTTAGATGACACGTCCACCAGAAATCAGGAACACGAAGCGGCCTACGGCCTGTTATCGCTATCGCAGAAGGTCAACGCGAGCACCAAGGAACTCCCCAGCCCCTCGACGATTGAGACGATCAATCGCAGTTTCATTAATGCCGAACAATTAGTGCACGTATTCAAGACCAATTACGTGAAGAATAAAATTCTCGATCAAAATATCTCGCTCAGTGCCATCAAGCTGGTCGGCTCCGCGTTGGACGCCGCTTCCAAGGATAAAGACGTGCTGCCGCCACACCCGTTCAGACCACTCACCTACCCGTACACGACGCCGATGACCACCAACGAGGAACCGCCAAGGTCGACTTCTAGTGAATCGGTTTCCAGCGATCAGTCGTCCGAACGCAATATCATACACTTTAACGTTATCAAGCGCTACAACCCGCCCCCGAAGCCGGCACCGCCGCCACAGGTGCCGGTCGTCGTAAAACCCAGTGAGCACGCGTACCTCGCTCCCAAACAGATCTCGCCCGTTTTGGAACAGCGCATACCGGAACCCATGGCGTTCCAACAACCGCCGAAGGAGAAACGTCGCCAAATCGTGTACGCCTCGGCGCCGCCCCCGCAACCGTCGGAGAGTTCGCATTTCAGCACCAGCGACGAATCGGAAGCGATGGATCTTTCGTTTTCTCAGCCGGTCGTCAATGACGAAGGCGTCGCTTATAAGAACACGCAAAATCGAATGCACGGCGATGTTAGGACGAACGGGGAAAAATTACAGGATCGCTATATCGTACACACGAATACAGTTCAAAGTAAGCAATATTGTGCCCCATTATGGTTACTTGGCATGTTAACAGCAGTGTTTGTCTCTTTGCAGATGGTCTTTCAAAAATGCGTGAATACGACAACAGTGCCATGGAAACGCTTGCCGATATTGCCACGAAGCAAGAAAAGCTCGAAAAGAATTCGGTGGCGAAGAACGTCGCCACCGAGTTCCTCAAGTTAGCCACCAAAAATGAAAACATTAAGACTGAAGAGAAGACGTTCGGCGCGCCGACGAGCGTCGTGGCTAAGAGCGACCTGATCGTCAAGTCGGAGGAGAACAAAAACTGCATGATTTGCAATAAGACGTTCAGCAAGCCCTCGCAGTTGCGCCTGCATATGAACATTCATTACCTGGAACGCCCGTACAGGTGCGACTCGTGCTCCGTCAGCTTTCGGACGAAAGGACACTTGCAGAAACACGAACGCAGCGCAGGACACCACAACAAGGTAAGTTTCTTGCTCGCGTCGAAATGCAATGAAACGTTTTGCCGATTTTCAAAACGTTGCGTAATGTTGCAGCTTTCTTCGTCGCCGGCGCAGTCCTCGCAAGAGCCGCGACCTTTCAAATGTATCGACTGCAGCATCGCGTTTCGCATTCACGGACACTTGGCGAAACATCTGCGCTCCAAGATGCACATATTGAAATTGGAATGCTTGTCGAAGGTGCCGTTCGGCCTGTACGCCGAACTCGAGCGATCCAACAGTTTGCTCACCGAAATCAACACGGCTGACGGCGATCAATGCCTTGAGAGTCTTAAGGTATAATTGACGAGAATTATTTATTTCGTTGACCGGTTAATTAACGCTTTCGGAATTTTTACTTGCAGGCATTGGCTAGGCGAATCTTCGTCAACGACCCGAACCGATTATCTCAAATGAACGACGGCAAACCCGAGTATCAGAGCTCCGCAACGGCTAGTTAGTACATTGCATCGCGTGCAAGATCGTTTAAAAGAAATTCTCAATATCTCTGGGGATCGCATCGATCCGCCCAAGACTGACTCGCGCATAATACACACCAGAATCAAACCGGGACGCAAGTACACATTAGTTTTATCAATGATGCCAGCGTCGGCCATTTTCAGCGCTGAAGATATCCCAATAACGAAGTCACTAAATACTATTAGAGAAGAGCCCACAACTCACGGGGCCGCTAACTTCTAAGCGTAAACAACTAAGGAAACGAAGATTAATTATTAATGAAAAACATAAATGTGATATAGTTGGTATAATTAATGCAAAACGAGTATAAATGATGAACATATATATATATATTAGAATAATATTTTAGTGAAATGTTTAAATTGGAAATCCGTATAGGCTAGACTAACTAAGACGATTAAAAGGTCCATGTTTACCGTTTTTCTAATTGATGTTGGATGATTGTGAATCAAACTATTTAGGACGCAAACGAGTTGAATCAATTCGCGTAGTTAGAGATAAATATCGAGACGTTGTTTAATCAATGAAGAAGAAGAAAAAAAAACGCTGTTTGATTTCTAAACGCAATTAGTGCAATTCTTAACATCAATCTGCTTTTATGTGGCCTTTTAACTATATTATCGAGAATATTTGTTGAGTTGAGATATCTTTTTAGTAGATACGGTGAAGTACGAAAGTTTAGTTTGTTGTATAAATTTGTACAGTGCTAATCTAAGACTCCTGCGGGGAACGTCGTCGGACATCGCGCGCGCTATGCGATGATCTTGTCCTCGATTATTACTACTATTACTAATTGAAAAAATGGTCATGAAAATGAAACTAAGAGTACAACATTATAATTGTTACATGTACAATATTTGCATATTTTGTTTTCGTTTATTATTATAAAGTCTGTTTTATTTAAATCTAATATGGTATTTTTACGAAACTTCACTAGGCGATCTTCGAACGTGGAACAAGCCGGTGAAGGCTTCCTGTAAGGCTCTCTGACACGCGACGTTCGGCTTAAATCCGCCGGCGCGTTCCGCCTCGGTTTCTTGTCTAATGTGTTTGACGAAACCGTTGTGCGTGATTTCGTGGGCGTTGGGGGGTTGTGGACCGACGACGACAAACGTGATTGGTTTATAAATAAACAGCGGGCCTTCGTCCGTTTTGACCGGCAGGAATGATGGCAGTGAGGAACCAAACTTGACGCCTGTTGAGAAATGTGACAGTTTTTCCGGTGGTTTCATCTCTGGCATAGCTTCTTCTTCTTCTTTCTTTGTTGACGCAAAATGTTCAACAATATTAGCAGCATCTCCACTGGAAAACATTAGCTCATCAATTAATGCTTCTTTCTGGGCAATTTTCTTCTTCTTAGTTGTGAGTTCCTCCATTTTGATGTATTTTTTTCTGAGCTCCTCCTGCTGCTTTTCCATTTCAATGATCTCCTCCAGCTCATACTCCTCTCTGCCGATTTTCGTTTTGTTTTTCATTATTGACTCCTTGTTTTCTTTCTTGTATTGTTCGATTTTTTTGTTTGTCTCAATTATGTCAATGTCATTCATGAGATTGTAAATGATATTTTCAACTTCTTCTAAATAATCGTTAAATTCTTTTAGTGTATCAAAGTCTTCCTCTTTCTTGTTAAAGTCTCTTAATACTCTCTTTCGGATATCAACTTCCTTTTCGACGACTGGATCTTCAAACATTTGCACCCTAAAGTTGTTCCTACGCAAGGGAATTCTACATTCTGGACATGCCCCGGAGCCTGTACGAAAGCAAATAAATGTTAACACCTTTTAAATGGATATGAATTGTTTGTGTTACCTTTTAAAAAGAGCAAATCTACACAACTCTCACAGAGAGCATGGCCACAAACATTTACCATCATTTTTAATGATGGATTTTGGAATTTTGTTGTTTTGCATCTTGGACAAATTGAGTCGTTCATTTTTAATTAGTTTTATGTGTGATTGTAATAAGTTAACTAAAAACTAATTATTGATTTGTTTATTTTTTAGTATTTACGACAACTTTCGGTAACCACGGACGGAAGGTTAAGAACGTTATGAACAGTCCGAATGTTAATAACGGAATGCAACCAAACGTACACATTTTTCATTATATCCTATTGCGAGATCTTGCATTCTCGAATAGTGCTTTCAAAATAAATAATTGCCAGAAATATTAATTTATGAAAACTAAAATTGTTCATAATCTTGGAGTAAATATTATTATATATTTATATATTTTTAACTTTCATGATATGCAACCAAATATACAAATTATTCTTATTTGTTTCCTGTTGCACATTATCGTGCCGGTTGCACCTTGCAGCGATGCGTACCAAACAAATATCTGCATAGGGGTATCATTTGTGTAGTTCTCAATTTATTGAAACTAAATTTGTTTACAATCTAGGCCTAAATAGGTAGTAATTTGATGAAACATTTTCATTTGGTCGCGTGTTTCCCATGATGTTTCTCATTGCGCATTGTTCTGCGCATCTAACGGTGTTTTTCGGGCGCAACCGGTGACGAACACACACGATTTGGACTGGCCTGTGGCAAACTCGCGGTGACTAATCCTGTGGAAGCAGGTTGCAGTCGTTGCGATTCGTCTGGCCGGGCCGCCCGGTCTTACGTTGCAGCGAGCTTGTGATTGTGATCCACGAAGTGCGCCATTATTCGTTTGCCTCTGCAGCATTGCAACGCTTAAATGAGAAGTAACTAAAATCCATCAAGAATGGGCGACTCCTTGGAAGCCAGTGAAACTGGCTCGGAGACGCAAAACGTCGTAATTGTCGAGCTAAAAGATTTCATCAATTACGTGCGGCATGCGGCTCAGGTGCTCCTGCCGGAAGACGACGGCCATTCGGAATCGCCGGCGTTGACCGCGGCCCTGGAAGATAAGAATAACTTGGAGTGTCTCGCGAAGTTCATCGGCGAGTCGCAAGTGGGCACGTTATTCATTCAGCGCAACTCGTCCAAAGGTAACGTAGTCATTGATATTTTTAATTATGTCGCGTTACTGACGGCGACTATCCGCATGCAGATGACGATGATCAGACTGAGGGAGAAGAGGAGAAAGAGCCCATCACATATTACATCAGCAATGAGGTTCACTACACCAACTCAAAAATGTCCAGTGTCATCATCATCAAGAGGGGCGCTGTCATTGAGGCTGATAAGAGCATTAGGTCTCAAGTTCGTGTGATGAACTTCAGTGAGGGATCTCCCTATGAGAATCTACATTCCTACATCAGCAAGACTGTTGCGCCATTCTTCAAGTCCTATGTCAAAGAATCAGGCAGGGCTGACAGAGATGGTGATAAAATGGCGCCCAATGTGGAGAAGACCATTGCTGAGCTGGAGATGGGTTTGCTGCATTTGCAGCAGAACATCGACATCCCCGACGTGACCCTGCCGCCCCATCCCCTTGTGGCCAGCATTATCAAGCAGTGCGCGGACGAGGGCCGCAAACCGAAAATCGCCGACTTCGGCGACCGACTCGAAGATTCCAACTTCCTCAACGCCCTGCAGAACGGCGTCAATCGGTGGATCAAAGACATTCAGAAGGTCACCAAGCTTGATAGGGATCCGTCTTCCGGCACGGCTCTGCAAGAGATCAATTTTTGGTTGAATTTGGAAAGAGCTCTTCACCGCATTCAGGAAAAACGCGAGGGTCTCGAGGTCGCGCTCACCCTCGAGATTTTGAAACACGGGAAACGCTTCCACGCCACCGTTTCCTTTGACACCGATACCGGTTTGAAGCAGGCGCTGGCTACCGTTAACGATTACAACCCTTTGATGAAAGACTTCCCCATTCACGACCTGTTGTCCGCCACCGAGCTGGAGCGCATTCGCGCGTCGGTTCAGCTGATTTTCTCGCACCTGAGGAAGGTCAAGGCGACGAAGTATCCGATTCAAAGATGTCTCCGGCTCGTCGAGGCCGTCTCGAGGGATCTCGGCGGTCAGCTGCTTAAAGTTTTGGGCACGCGCAGGCTCGTTCACATCCCCTTCGACGAGTTCGAGAAAGTCATGACGCAATGCTTCGAAGTGTTCTCAACGTGGGAGGACGAATATGAGAAATTGCAGGGTTTATTGCGGTAGGCACCTCCAAAACAGCTGTCAGTTTTTCGAAATGCTTATATCTCTGCTTGTATTATAGCGATATTGTTAAGAAGAAACGCGACGAACAACTTAAGATGGTATGGCGCTTGTCCGCCCAACATAAGAAGCTTCAAACGCGCATGGAACAAATCCGCAAGTTCCGCCGTCAACACGAGCAACTCCGCACCGTCATCGTTCGCGTCTTGCGTCCGTCAATCCGCGACGTCAGCGCGGCGAACGAAGGAGACATGGCCGACCTTGAAGCGCCCAAGCAAGACACTTTCACGGTCGACGCGGCCGACGCGAATGCGATCGAAGAAGTCAACTTGGCGTACGAAAACGTCAAAGAGGTCGATTGTTTGGACATCTCCAAGGAAGGACAAGATGCATGGGATGCTGCTGTCCAGCGTTACGAGGAGCGCATCGATCGCGTCGAAGCGCGCATCACGGCTCATCTCCGCGATCAGCTTGGAACGGCGAAGAACGCGAACGAGATGTTCCGCATCTTCTCGCGTTTCAATGCGTTGTTTGTCCGCCCGCACATCCGCGGCGCCATCAGAGAATACCAAACGCACTTGATACAGCGCGTCAAGGACGACATCGAAGCGCTGCACGAGAAGTTCAAGGTGCAATATCCTGCGAGCAACTGCGCGCGGAATAGCAAAGTCCGCGATCTTCCGCCGGTCGCGGGTTCAATTATCTGGGCCAAGCAGATCGATCACCAGCTCACGACGTATTTAAGGCGCGTCGAGGACGTGCTCGGCAAAGGCTGGGAGAATCACATCGAAGGTCAGAAGCTGAAGGCGGACGGCGACAGTTTCAGGGCCAAGCTCAAAACTGAAGTTATTTTCGAAGACTGGGCGAAGAACGTCCAGGCTCGCAATCTCGGCGTCGCCGGAAGGATCTTCACGATCGAAGCGGTGCGCTCGAGGAGTGGTCGTGGGAACGTGCTGAAATTGAAAGTCAACTTCTTGCCGGAGATCATCACCCTCTCGAAGGAGGTGCGCAACATGAAGGTCCTGGGCTTCCGTGTCCCACTGGCGATTGTCAACAAGGCGCACACTGCTAATCTGATGTATCCGTTTGCGATTTCTTTGATTGAGAGCATCCGGGCGTACGAGATGACTTTAGAGAAGGTTTGTATTTATTCCTCGTATTTTGCGACGCTTTAAACTCGAAGATATAATGTAATGTTTCTATACATAAAGCTAAACAGGAATTTACTTCCGGGAGCCAGTAAGGTACACCATAAAGTAATGATTCTCATCGTCGTGGCATGGTTGTTCATTCTAATTTTATTATGGGGATGTATTTAGTAGGACGTTTTCAGTTTGGTTTCTTACGGATGCTGGATTGGTTGATTTATTCAAGCATGTTGCTTGCCTTGTATTTTCCGGTGTCTAGGAGGAAGTTGTAATTAAATTTCTCGATTATAGATTGAAGATAAGGCCAGCATCATTCCCCTCGTCGCCGGAATGCGCAAAGAAGTTCAACATTTAATCGCCGAGGGCATTCAACTCGTCTGGGAGAGTTACAAGCTGGAACCGTACTCTCAACGTCTATCCGACACGATTGTCAACTTCCAAGAGCGTGTCGAAGAGTTGGTTATTATTGGCGAACAGTTGGAAGTCGACGTGCGCTCATTAGAGACGTGTCCTTATTCGGCGCAGACCTTCGCCGAAATCTTGGCGAAAATCCAACACTCCGTCGACGACTTGTCGCTCAATCAGTATTCCAACTTGCACATTTGGGTGGCTCGTCTTGATGAAGAAGTGGAGAAGAATTTGGCCGCTCGGCTCCAAGCTGGAATCCAAGCATGGACCAACGCGCTCATCGGAAACGTCAAGGAGGTTGACACTACGATGGACACCGACGCGCCAGCCCAGCCGACGCACAAACCGGGCGGTGATCCGGAGATCAAAACTGTCGTGCACGAAGTGCGCATCACCAACCAGACAATGTACTTGTTCCCCAGCATCGAGGAAGCGCGCTTCCAAATCATGCAACAGATGTTTGCGTGGCAAGCGATTGTTACATCTCAGCAACGTTTGCAGAGTACCAGATACCAGGTCGGGGTCGATAAACACGGTAACGAGAGCTACAGAAACATTCTTACTAAATTGCCAGGCGGTACGAAACCTCTGGAGGACGCCTACCGTGCGATCTCAAATAAAATTAAGGAAATTCAGAACTACGTTAACAAATGGTTGACTTATCAAGCTCTGTGGGACTTGCAAGCTGACAACTTGTACGGAAAATTGGGCGAGGACATCGCCAAGTGGATGCAGTGCCTTAACGACATTAAAAAAACGCGCACCACTTTCGACACGTCCGATACCCGAATGGAGTTCGGACCGGTGGTCATTGATTTTGCGAAGGTGCAGAGCAAAGTCTCCCTCAAATACGATTCCTGGCACAAGGAGACGTTGAGCAAGTTCGGATCGCTTTTGAGTAACGAGATGACCAAGTTCCATACGGATGTGTCCAAGTCTAGGAACGACTTGGAATCTCAAAGTATCGAAGCTGCGTCCACATCCGATGCCGTCAACTTTATCACGTACGTGCAGAACTTGAAACGCAACATGAAATCCTGGGAGAAGCAAGTCTCGACTTATCGCGATGGTCAACGCATTCTGGAACGTCAACGTTTCCAATTTCCTAATAACTGGCTGCACGTGGAGAACTTGGAAGGCGAATGGAGCGCGTTTAATGAAATTATCAAACGCAAGGATAACACTATACAGACCCAGGTGGCGAGCATTCAGCAGAAGATCATGTCTGAAGATAAGGCCGTGGAAAGCCGTACCAATGATTTCTTGGGCGACTGGGAACGCAGCAAACCCATTGAGGGACATCTACGTCCTGACGATGCACTTGTGCAACTGCAATTGTTCGAAAGCAAGTTTGCCCGACTTAAAGAGGAACGCGATAAAGTGGCTAAAGCCAAAGAAGCGCTTGAATTACAAGAAACAGGTGGAATTAACACCAGCGAAGACAAAATGCAGGTGGTGTTTGAGGAATTGCAAGATTTGCGTGGCGTATGGTCAGAATTGTCTAAGATTTGGACCCAGATTGACGAAACCCGCGAGAAACCATGGTTGTCGGTGCAGCCACGTAAGCTTCGTCAACAATTGGACGCAATGTCTGCACAACTTAAAGAATTGCCAGCTCGGTTGCGACAATATGCTTCGTATGAATACGTCAAAAAGACATTGCAAACCTACACCAAGGTGAACATGATGATTGTGGAATTAAAATCGGATGCTTTGAAAGAACGTCACTGGAAACAACTTATGCGGCATTTGAGAGTTAGCTGGGTGTTGTCCGATCTCACGCTTGGCCAAGTCTGGGATGTCAATTTGCAAAAGAACGAGCAAGTTGTGAAGGAGGTGATTCAAGTCGCTCAGGGTGAAATGGCCCTGGAAGAGTTCTTGAAGCAAGTGCGCGAAAGTTGGCAGACCTACGAACTGGACCTTATTAACTATCAAAACAAGACGAAACTTATCCGAGGTTGGGACGATCTTTTCAACAAAGTTAAAGAGCATATTAATTCGGTAGCTGCAATGAAGTTGTCTCCATATTACAAGGTCTTTGAAGAGGAAGCTCTGACTTGGGAAGAGAAGCTGAATCGCATTAATGCCTTGTTTGATGTGTGGATCGATGTGCAGAGGAGATGGGTTTATTTGGAAGGCATCTTTTCTGGCAGCGCCGATATCAAGACATTGTTGCCCGTGGAGACGTCTAGATTCCAGAGTATCAGGTAATGAGTTGTTTCTTCTCTTGAAACCTACTTTATTAAATGCATTTTTAAATTTACAGCTCGGAATTCTTGGGCTTAATGAAGAAAGTAAGCAAATCTCCCATGGTGATGGACGTTCTAAACATCCAAGGCGTTCAGAAAGCTCTTGAACGCCTAGCTGATCTGCTTGGCAAGATTCAAAAAGCGTTGGGTGAATATTTGGAACGCGAACGCACATCATTCCCCCGTTTCTATTTCGTTGGTGATGAAGACTTGCTGGAAATTATTGGTAACAGCAAAAATATTGCTCGCCTGCAAAAGCACTTCAAGAAAATGTTTGCTGGAGTTGCTTCTATTTTACTTAACGAGGACAACACCGTCATTTTGGGTATCGCGTCCCGGGAAGGCGAAGAAGTGCGTTTCTTAAATCCCATTTCCACCGTGGATCATCCGAAGATCAACGAATGGCTCACTATGGTCGAAAAAGAGATGCGTGTTACCTTGGCGTCTAGCCTTGCCCAGGCCGTACAGGACATCAAGCAATTCAAGGATAACATCGAGGCGAAAGCCTTTATTAACTGGGTAGACAAATATGAAGCACAGATTGTTGTGTTGGCGGCACAAATTCTGTGGAGCGAAGATGTTGAAGCCGCCTTGACGAAGATGAACAGCGAGCCACAGAAAGGTGTCCTGGAACAAGTGTTGCAACATGTTGAGAATACCCTGAATGTTTTGGCCGATTCCGTACTACAGGAACAACCACAACTTCGTAGGAAGAAGTTGGAGCACTTGGTAAATCCTTTGAATTTATGTTTAAACATAGATAGAGCTAATTTGTTATTTTTTATTTTCTAGATTAACGAATTTGTGCACAAACGTACCGTGACGAGGAAGCTTATCACCAATGGCGTTTGCAGCAGTAAAGCATTTGAATGGCTTTGTGAAATGCGATTCTATTTCGATCCACGTCAATCCGAAGTCCTGAAACAACTCACAATTCACATGGCAAACGCCCGATTCTACTACGGATTTGAATATCTCGGCGTCCAGGATCGTTTGGTTCAAACTCCGCTTACTGATCGTTGTTACTTAACCATGACCCAAGCCCTTGAAGCTAGGCTCGGTGGTTCCCCATTCGGTCCAGCCGGTACTGGTAAAACCGAATCCGTCAAGGCTTTGGGCAATCAGCTTGGTCGTTTCGTCTTGGTATTCAATTGCGACGAGACATTCGACTTCCAAGCAATGGGTCGCATCTTCGTTGGTTTGTGCCAAGTCGGAGCGTGGGGTTGCTTCGATGAATTCAATCGTCTGGAGGAACGAATGTTGTCCGCGGTTTCTCAACAAGTGCAAACCATTCAAGAAGCATTGAAATCTCAACGTGAATCAGGCCAAGACAGTCTGTCTAGTGGCAGTATTAGTGTTGAATTGGTCGGCAAACAAGTTAAAGTCTCACCCGACATGGCGATCTTCATCACCATGAATCCGGGTTATGCGGGCCGTAGTAACTTACCTGATAATTTGAAGAAGCTCTTCCGATCGCTGGCTATGACTACACCAGATCGTCAGCTCATCGCCGAAGTTATGTTGTTCTCGCAAGGTTTCCGTTCCGCTGAAAAGCTGGCTTCCAAAATTGTCCCCTTCTTCAAACTCTGCGACGAGCAGTTATCGAATCAGTCTCATTACGACTTCGGTTTGAGAGCTTTGAAATCCGTGCTCGTGTCTGCTGGCAACGTGAAACGCGATCGCATCATGAGAATTAAGGAAAATATGCGTCAGCGTGGTGAGACTAACATCGATGAAGCAAGTATCGCCGAAAACTTGCCCGAACAAGAGATTCTGATTCAATCTGTCTGTGAAACAATGGTACCCAAACTGGTGGCCGAGGATATTCCTTTACTCTTCAGTTTATTGAGCGATGTATTCCCGAACGTTCAATACACCAGGGCGGAAATGAAGGGACTCAAGGATGAAATCCGCAAAGTGTGCCAAGAAGAATATTTGGTCTGTGGCGAAGGAGATGAGCAAGGCTCCGCATGGATGGAAAAGGTAATTATTAAATTATCACTTCACTACTTTCTTTAGAATGTGAATCGTTATCTGTAGTCACTTTAATTTTGCAAAAGATGATATAAGTTTGTACAAAATTCGATAAATCTAATGCAATTTGAGGCGGCTGTTTATATCTGCTTATGCAAAAATTTAGTGACGATCTCTATGCATATGCAACATCGTGTGAATTAGAATTTAGCACAGTTTTATATTTTATGCTTTCACATTAGAAGGGTATCATTGGAGATACCTGGATAGAAAAGGTATAAATATTTGTCATGCACGCTTTAATTAATTGAGTATTTATCAAGGATTCTAACATTGTTTCTTATTTAGGTGCTTCAACTGTATCAAATTTCCAACTTAAATCACGGTCTCATGATGGTGGGTCCGAGCGGATCAGGAAAGAGTTCCGCCTGGCATGTTTTGCTTAAAGCGTTGGAGCGATTTGAAGGAATTGAAGGTGTCGCCCACGTTATCGATCCTAAAGCTATCAGCAAGGAAGCGCTTTATGGTGTCCTTGATCCCAACACTCGCGAGTGGACCGATGGGTTGTTCACTCATATTTTGCGTAAAATCATCGACAACGTTCGTGGAGAAATTAATAAACGCCAATGGATCATATTCGACGGTGACGTGGATCCGGAATGGGTTGAAAACTTGAATTCGGTACTCGATGACAACAAACTTTTGACCCTGCCCAATGGTGAACGTTTGTCGTTACCACCAAACGTGCGCATTATGTTTGAAGTACAAGATTTGAAGTATGCCACCTTGGCCACAGTGTCTCGTTGCGGTATGGTATGGTTCTCTGAAGACGTTCTTTCCACCGAGATGATCTTCGAACATTTCATCATGTCCTTGAACAGTATCCCATTGGAGGAAGGAGACGATGATACCTTCGGAAAGAAGAAGGTCGAGACTGACGAAACGCTGAATCCAACTTTGCAACTCCAGAATGAAGTTTCGAAAATCCTGCAGCCTTATTTAGCGCCAGATGGTTTGGTTATTAAGTGTTTGGAATATGCAATGGAACAAGAACATATTATGGACTTTACTCGTCTGCGTGCGCTGAGCTCGCTGTTTTCTATGTTGAATCAGTGCGTGAGGAACGTTTTGAACTACAACCACTCTCATGCGGACTTCCCGCTCCCGGCAGAGCAGCTGGAATTATACATGCCTAAGTGTTTGATTTACTCACTGCTTTGGAGTTTTGCTGGCGATGCCAAGTTGAAAGTCAGATCTGATTTGGGCGATTTCATTAGGAGCGTGACGACTGTCCCACTTCCACCTGTATCAAACATATCGATCGTTGATTATGAAGTTAACATCAATGGAGAATGGCAGCCTTGGTCGAACAAAGTTCCGCAAATTGAAGTTGAAACGCATAAAGTTGCATCGCCTGACATTGTTGTACCTACTTTGGACACCGTTCGCCATGAATCTTTACTATACACATGGCTAGCTGAACACAAACCTTTGGGTAAGTTGGTCATTCAATTTGAAGATTTATACACTGACGATTTGTTTTGTTTATACAGTGCTTTGTGGTCCACCTGGTTCTGGCAAGACAATGACACTTTTCTCCGCTCTGCGAGCTCTACCAGACATGGAAGTCGTCGGTCTGAATTTCTCGTCGGCCACAACTCCAGAATTGCTCTTGAAAACATTCGATCACTATTGTGAGTATAGAAAAACTCCTAATGGACTGGTATTGTCTCCAGTGCAGCTTGGAAAATGGCTGGTCCTCTTCTGCGACGAAATCAATTTGCCTGACATGGACAACTACGGAACGCAACGTGTTATTATGTTCCTGCGTCAATTGGTCGAACAGAAAGGTTTCTACAGAGCTTCCGATCAGACTTGGGTCTCATTGGAGCGCATCCAATTTGTTGGAGCGTGCAATCCCCCGACAGATCCAGGAAGAAAGCCGCTTTCCCATCGTTTTATGAGACACGTACCGGTTATTTATGTCGATTATCCTGGCGAGACATCTTTGAAGCAAATTTATGGTACATTTACACGCGCCATGTTGCGTTTGATGCCAGCTCTTCGGGGCTATGCCGAACCGTTGACCAATGCAATGGTGGAATTTTATTTGGCTTCCCAGGACAAGTTTACGCAAGACATGCAACCGCATTATGTTTATTCTCCTCGTGAAATGACCCGATGGGTGAGGGGCATTTGCGAAGCCATTCGTCCGTTGGATAATCTGCCAATTGAAGGACTCGTGCGCTTATGGGCTCATGAAGCCTTGAGGTTGTTCCAAGATAGGCTGGTTGAAGACACCGAGAGGCGTTGGACCAACGATAATATCGACGCCGTTGCTCTAAAGCATTTCCCGTCTGCTAACTGCGATTCTGCTTTGGCTCGCCCCATTTTGTACAGCAACTGGTTGTCTAAGGACTATGTGCCGGTTGAAAGAGATCGTCTTCGAGATTATGTCAAAGCTAGGCTTAAGATTTTCTACGAGGAGGAACTGGATGTTCCTCTTGTGCTCTTCGACGAAGTTTTGGATCACGTCTTGCGGATTGATCGTATTTTCCGTCAACCACAAGGACATTTGTTGCTTATTGGCGTATCTGGAGCAGGCAAAACAACGCTATCGCGCTTCGTTGCTTGGATGAATGGACTTTCAGTCTTCCAAATTAAAGTACATAACAAATACACCGCCGAAGACTTTGATGAAGATTTGCGACAAGTTTTGCGTCGCAGTGGTTGCAAGGATGAAAAGATTGCATTCATCCTGGACGAGTCGAATATGTTGGACTCCAGTTTCTTGGAACGCATGAACACTCTACTGGCTAACGGTGAAGTGCCTGGCTTATTTGAAGGTGATGAATACACCACTCTTATGACACAATGTAAGGAGGGTGCTCAACGTGAAGGTTTGATGCTGGATTCTAACGATGAATTGTACAAGTGGTTCACTGGCCAAGTAATGCGCAATTTGCATGTCGTATTCACTATGAATCCATCTACGGACGGACTTAAAGATCGTGCTGCAACCTCTCCGGCGCTGTTCAATCGTTGCGTCCTTAATTGGTTCGGCGACTGGTCTGACGGTGCGCTCTTCCAAGTTGGAAAAGAATTTACCAATCGCGTCGATCTGGATCGTCCCAACTGGAAGATACCTGATTTCTTCCCATCGGCTTGCAACCTTATTACTACTACCCCGACGCATCGTGAAGCTGTCATTAATGCGTTTGTTTACGTCCATCAAACTCTTCACAAGGCCAACGCTCGTCTTGCGAAGCGTGGTAGTCGTACAATGGCGATAACACCCAGACATTATTTGGACTTCATCCACCATTTTGTGAAATTGCACAACGAGAAACGCTCAGATTTGGAAGAACAACAGTACCATTTGAACGTCGGTTTGAGCAAGATTGCCGAGACAGTCGTTCAGGTTGAAGATATGCAGAAAAGCCTAGCTGTAAAGTCACAGGAACTACAAGCAAAGAACGAAGCGGCTAACGCCAAGTTGAAGCAGATGGTGAAGGACCAACAAGAAGCTGAGAAGAAGAAGATGCAGAGTCAAGAAATCCAACAACAACTATCCCTGCAGACAGTACACATCGAACAAAAGCGTACTGAAGTAATGGCGGACTTGGCTCAAGTAGAACCAGCTGTAATTGATGCTCAGGCCGCTGTAAAATCCATCAGAAAACAACAATTGGTTGAAATCCGTACAATGGCTAATCCTCCAGCTGTTGTTAAATTGGCCCTGGAGTCTATTTGCTTACTGCTTGGTGAGAATGCCAGTGACTGGAAGTCTATTCGTGCTGTCATCATGAGAGATAACTTCATCAATACCATTGTCTCTAACTTTAACACCGAAGATATCACCGACGATGTGCGTGAAAAGATGAAGAGCCGCTATCTGAGCAATCCAGACTATAACTTTGAAAAAGTGAACCATGCTAGTAATGCCTGTGGTCCTCTTGTAAAGTGGGCCTTGGCTCAAATTCAGTATGCTGACATGTTGAAGAAGGTCGAACCATTGCGCGAGGAGTTGAATTCTCTTGAGGTGCAAGCTGAGACGAACAAGAAGCGCGGCGACGAAGTCAAGAACTTGATTAGTCAATTAGAACACAGTATTGCATCATACAAAGAGGAATACGCTCAGCTGATTGCGCAAGCCCAAGCAATTAAGAGTGACTTGGAGAATGTGCAAGCTAAGGTCGATCGTTCCATTGCTTTGATTAAATCCCTGGTCATTGAAAGGGAGCGTTGGGAGGCAACTTCTGAGACGTTTAGATCTCAGATGTCTACGATTTTAGGCGATGTACTTCTGACTTCTGCCTTCATTGCTTATGGTGGTTATTTCGATCAGCACTACCGTCAGAATCTATTCACTACTTGGAGCCAACATCTCACCCAGGCTGGAATTCAATACAGACCAGATATTGCACGTACCGAGTACTTATCTAATCCGGATGAACGTCTGCGCTGGCAGGCAAATGCTCTTCCTACTGATGATCTGTGCACAGAAAATGCTATCATGATTAAGCGCTTTAATCGTTATCCACTGATCATTGATCCATCTGGTCAGGCCACCGAGTTTATCATGAACGAATTTAAAGAAAAGCGTATTACCAAGACTAGTTTCTTGGACGATTCGTTCAGAAAGAACCTAGAATCTGCTCTGCGGTTTGGTAATCCCTTGCTGGTACAAGACGTAGAGAATTATGACCCTATTTTGAACCCCGTACTAAACAGGGAATTGCGCAGGACTGGAGGGCGCGTGTTGATCACATTAGGTGACCAGGACATCGATTTGTCGCCAACATTTGTTATCTTCTTGTCTACGAGGGATCCCACCGTTGAATTCCCGCCTGATATTTGTTCCAGAGTCACCTTCGTTAACTTCACGGTGACCCGTAGTTCGCTGCAGAGTCAATGCTTGAACAAAGTTCTCAAAGCGGAGCGTCCGGATATTGATGAGAAACGTTCTGATCTGTTGAAACTCCAAGGTGAGTTCCACCTGAGATTGAGGCAGTTGGAGAAATCTCTACTGCAAGCGCTCAACGACGCGAAAGGTAAGATTTTGGACGATGACAGCGTCATCACTACTCTTGAAACACTGAAACAAGAAGCTGCCGAAATTGGCCAGAAAGTGGAAGAGACCGATAAAGTTATATCCGAGATTGAAACAGTCTCGCAACAATATTTGCCACTTTCTCAAGCTTGCAGTAACACGTATTTCACAATGGACAGCTTAAACCAAGTCCACTTCTTGTATCAATATTCGTTGAAGATGTTCTTGGATATGTTCAGCAGTGTATTGTTAAGTAATCCGCGACTGGAGGCGTTGTCCGATCATCAAGCCCGATTGAAAATTATTACACAAGATCTGTTCTCGGTTTGTTACGAACGTGTTGCACGCGGCATGTTGCACACTGATCGTCTTACATTGGCATTGCTTCTATGTCGTATTCACCTCAAGGGTGTGGCAAACGAACCAAACTTGGATGAAGAGTTCAACTTCTTCCTACGTTGCAAGGAAGGTGTTATTAACAAACAAGGAGGTGAGATGATTGATGGATTGTTGAGCGAACAACAGGAAGCTCTTATGCGTCTGGCTACTCGCCTGCAACCATTCAGAAAGCTTCCTGAGAAGATCCAGGAGATGCCCGAATTTTCAGCGTGGATTCAACAAAGTACACCTGAGCAAAATGTGCCGAGATTGTGGCAGGAAGAGAAGCCTTTGAGTGCAATTGGTACAGCAATGTATCAAATGTTGCTGATTCAGGCATTCAGACCTGACAGAGTGATAGCAGCTGCGCATGTCTTTGTAGACGCCGTCATGGGAGAAAATTACATGCAGATGGCAGAAGACGAACTCGATTTTGCTGCTGTCGTCGAGAAGGAATTGCGCGCTAATGTGCCAGCATTGTTGTGCTCTGTACCTGGTTTCGACGCATCCGGAAGGGTGGATGACCTGGCAGCTGAGTTGAATAAACAAATTTCCAGCATTGCGATCGGTTCTGCAGAAGGTTTCAACCAGGCGGAGCGCGCCATCAATATGGCTTGCAAAACCGGACGTTGGGTTCTGCTTAAGAACGTACACTTGGCCCCGCAGTGGTTGGTGCAACTTGAGAAGAAGCTTCATTCCTTACAGCCACATGCTAACTTCCGGCTATTCCTTACAATGGAAATCAATCCCAAATTGCCCGTTAATCTGTTGAGGGCTGGTAGGATCTTCGTCTATGAACCACCGCCAGGTATCCGAGCTAATTTGCTGCGTACGTTCAGCACCGTACCGGCTAGTCGCATGATGAAAGCACCAAGTGAACGCGCGCGTCTCTACTTCTTACTTGCGTGGTTCCATTCCATCGTGCAGGAACGTTTGCGCTACGTGCCTTTGGGTTGGGCTAAACATTACGAGTTCAACGAGTCTGATCTTAGAGTGGCTTGCGATACTTTGGACACTTGGATTGAAAGCACCGCAATGGGACGCACCAACTTACCGCCAGAGAAGGTACCATGGGATGCCCTAGTGACGCTTCTATCACAATCTATTTATGGTGGTAAAATCGACAACGTGTTTGATCAACGGCTCTTGCATTCCTTCTTAACTAAATTGTTTACACCACGCAGCTTTGAGGTCGATTTTGCGTTGGTTGGTAATATTGATGGAAGCTCCAATGCTAGCCGCAACATTACAATGCCGGATGGTACACGTAGAGATCACTTCCTGAAATGGATCGAGTCTCTAGTGGAGAGACAAACACCCAGCTGGCTTGGACTCCCCAACAATGCCGAGAAAGTCCTACTTACTACGCGTGGTACAGACTTGATCAGCAACCTCCTGAAAATGCAACAATTGGAGGACGACGATGAATTGGCTTATAGCGTGGAAGACATTTCTCAAGAACATCCAGATCAGGGAGACGGCAGACCGTCGTGGATGAAGACATTACACAACTCCGCCGTGACTTGGTTAAAACTATTGCCAAAGAGTTTGAATACCTTGAAACGTACCGTCGAAAACATCAAAGATCCTTTGTATCGTTACTTCGAGAGGGAAGTCAACTGTGGCTCCAAGCTTTTACTTAAAGTTATTCATGACTTGAACGACGTTGTCATGATTTGCCAGGCAGAGAAGAAGCAGACGAATTATCATCGCGTGATGATCAGTGAACTTGTACGTGGCATTCTACCAGCCAATTGGCGAAGATACACCGTGCCACGAGGTTGCACAGTCATTCAATGGATCACCGATTTCAGCCAGAGAGTTAAACAATTGCAAGAGGTGTCTTCCTTGGTATCTAATGCTGGCGCTAAAGAATTACAAAGCTTCCCAGTCTGGTTGGGTGGACTCTTAAATCCAGAAGCGTACATTACGGCAACCCGACAGTGCGTGGCACAAGCTAATAGTTGGCCACTTGAGGAATTGCAACTCGATGTAACCATCACTGATACACATGACAAGAGCGCAGTACCTTCGGATTGCTTCGCCGTTGTCGGTGTCAAGCTGCAAGGTGCCCAATGCAAAAACAACCAACTACTGCTTACTTCTAGCATCATGATTGAATTGCCCATCACTTTGCTGCGTTGGGTACGAGTTGCCAGCGGCGATAAATTGTTGAATGGACGTTTGTCACTACCCGTTTACTTGAATTCGACTCGTACTGAATTACTTTTCACAGTGGACCTGAATATATCCCCAGGACAGGATCCGCATAGTTTCTACGAGCGTGGCGTAGCTTTGCTGACATCAACCTCCTTGAATTAAAACACGAATGCTTTTATTGCTTTATAGTTTATTAGTTTGCAACAATTCTATTTAAAAACAATATAATATTCATAATAAAGTGCACGTTTCAACAATAACCAATGCCTTTCAAAAAATAATTATGCCTTGTTTTCAATTGACTTCCAGAAATTAGTAGTTCGATTTCCGAAATTAGCTTTTACACTGGGTGCTGATGTAATATTTAAATATTCCAGTTTATCAGTTGCTGCAGGCCATTCTATTCCCATTGGCTGGTCGTTTCCTGTACCATTGGGATTCGTGTATTTTGCAAAGTTGGTCCACCAGGTTGTCATGGTTTGTATAAATTTATGCTCTTCACTGCCGGGTTCAACTGGTGGGCTCATCGCAGTTTTAAACAAATACATAATATCTTCACCATGACAAATCCCTTCGATGTCATCTATATTGAACATTTTTTTGAAAACATTTAATTTTGTATTCGCGTCGAAATTGTACAGAAACACTTGATTCTTGGATGTTTCTAGCAAGTGTTCCATAAACTCGAAGGACGGTTTGCAAAAGTAAACGTCGGAAATATAATTATAAAAACATAACTTTGATTCCATGTTATCACCGAGAGGATCTTTGTCACCGTAATAAAATTCTTTGATCTTCTTTCCCGTTTCGGTTGCTTGCGCAGATGACATGTTTAGCCAATAAGGTGCGAATTCCACGTCCATGGATGGACGCACTTCCTCTTTGGAATTGCCGGTAATAAAGTTCATCAACATTCCTTCACAGGAAGTAACCCCAATCATTACTGGAACTTTATTGTAATTTCCAGTTCGTAGCATGTTTATGGGAGAATCAGGAAGGAAGCGTTCCTCGCAGGTTGATGTCTCCACAGTGGGACTGATGAATCTTTGAACTCGTGGCTTCCATGGCTATAAAATTGTGAATTCAGTTTCACATTTTACTATGGTTCATCATATTAGAAATCTTACATCAGGCACTTTCATTTGGGCAGCAATCAACTCCTCGCGGGTGACATTTTCTAAAATTTTCAACAATTCCGCTTCATTTGATGCGGTTTTTCCTAAAGCTTTCAACATTTCATTTCTAAGATCGGTATGTCCTTCGGCCCAAGAACAATTTGCAACTCCACTCTGAATAATTACTTTTTGGAACAATCCCTTGGACATGGGTGACAGCAATTGGTAGGACACCGATGCGCCGCCTGCACTTTCTCCAAATAACGTCACGTTGTTTGGATCACCACCAAACACTTTGATGTTCTTTTGCACCCACTTCAGTGCCATTGATTGATCTTTCAGACCTGCATTTCCCGAAACACCTAGTGTGTGATCGGTCAGGCTGAGAAAACCTTGAAATATTTAAAGTACTGTAATTAATATTGTTTACTGATGTTGTGGTAAGTTTATATTACCCAACACTCCCAGACGATAATTGATTGCAACAATCACGACATCTTTGTCCATAAAATAAATTGGATCATAAAAGTCTCGATTTTTTGACCCACAAGTAAATCCTCCGCCGTGAATCCACACCATAACTGGTTTGAGGACTCCATTGTTCTCTGGTACAATTTGCGGAGTGTATACGTTAAGATATAAACAATCAAATTCTCCATATATTACATTTTGTAACAAATCATGAGCCAGACATGCATTGTTTTCCTGGTTGGCATCTAAGATACCTTCCCAAGGAGTTGGTGGTTGAGGAGCCTATTAATAAAAAACAAACATAGATTAGATAAAACACGTAATTTGAAGTATTGACTTGCATGATTCTCGTTTTACTTTTTGATATAAAAAAAAGACTATAAAATGAATCTATTTTTATCTTGTTCAATTAGATAAAACACGTAATTTGAAGTATTGACTTGTATGGTTCTCGTTTTACTTTTTGATATAAAAATGACTACAAAATGAATCTATTTTTATCTTGTTAAATATTGTTATATTTGTTTCAAGAAATAAAAAAATAGCTTGGCACTTTTATTAATACCGTCGAAAAATAGTTGTAGGGTACTTACTTTAAATTTTAAATCACCAACAGGAGGTTTTGCATAGGGAATCCCCATAAATGAAGCGAACTTGATATTATTTTGAGTTTTCTCGATGGTACCCCGAAGTTTTCCCTGTTTTATCGCAAGAACAACTTGGTTAGACATTGTTGCTGTTTTGTAGCACAATATAGGAGCGACTGCCGATCTGACTTATACGCCAATGATTCGTTTAATATAGTTCCCCCACACCACACGTCCTTGAATTCTTGTTCTAACGATACATTGATTAATAAGGAACATTTTAAAGTAAACAACATTTACGATGTAAGCTAGGACAGTTACTACGGCACAATAAAAGTGAATTAACAAATGATTAGTCAATTTGTTGTTTAATGTTCTTAACAAAATGCCTTATTAGCTACCAAATTACGAGAATTTTTGTAACTTTTGTGTAAGTTGTTGCTCCCAATTTTTATAGGCAACATGTTTTTACCAATAAATGCTACGAAAAAGACATAACTAACATAACATAACATCATCATCTGATTACTGACGCGTTTGAATGGATTAACGAGATTCCCACTGTGCCTACCTACTATCTATCGAAACCAAAGCCAAGGGAACGGGTTTGAAACATTAGCGGGGAGAAAAGACACTGTTAAACTTGTCTCTTTATAACTAATAATAAGCCGAAATGTTTGAAAACTTTGAACATCCTTGAACCTTGAATGTTCCGCTATTTGATTAATGAACCATTAGCTATGGTTCAACAATTTAATAACGGCGGCATGTAGGTAATTACATAACGGAGCTACGGTGAGATTCCCAAATGATTCTAAATTTTTATTTCTAAAACATCTGCCAAAATACAATATATTGTAAGTATTACAGATTATTTTCGATTGACTTCCAGAAACTATTATTTTTCTTATTATAATCACGTTTAAGTTTAATAGATTTATCAATCTCCATATATTGCATATTATCGGCATTCGCATTTTCCCACTTTACGGGAAGGAAAGCGTCGTCTCGGTTGCCATTCGGATCCGCATATTTAGCGAAATTCGTCCACCATCTCGTCATCCTCTGGATTCCAGTGTCTTCGACGCTATTAGGTGGAAACTCAGCGGCCAGTGCGCTTTTGAACAAATAATATAAATCATCACTGTGACATGTTCCCTTGCCACTTATGCCCAATACATTGGCAAACACGTTTAGTTTGGTTTTTAAGCAAAACTGATACATGAAAACTTTTTCATTTGACGTTTTCATTATGTTCTCTGCAGTATCGAGAATTGCACGAACATAATATGAATCTGTGTTGTAATCGTATAAAATTGATTTCGGAGAATAACAAGGATCTTGATCTCCATAATAGAATTCTCTAATTTGTTGACCTACTTGTCGACATTTCTCAGATGTAATATCTAATCTCAAGTTGTGTGGGACGAAATACTCATCACTTTCAGGCACCGAATTAATTTTCAGCCTTAGATCTAATGCTTTCACAAGCAATCCTTCGCCAGAGTTCGATCCGATAATGATTGGCACTTTGTTGTAATTGCCAGATTTTATAAGATTGATTGGATAATCAGGGAGGAAAAGTTCATCAGTCTTAGCGTGTTTTTCCACAATTGGACCAAATGGCCTCAAGAAAGATGGAACCCAAAGCTAAAAATACAAGAATTAATGATTGTCCCCTTGATATTACCTAGCAGTTGAGTACATCGGGGACTTTGAGTTGTACTTCAATTAAATCTTCAATTTTTGCTTTTTGCAAATGCTTTAAAACTTCGGCATCAGTTTTTGCCTCCTTTCCCAGTTGCATTAGTAAATCGTAAGCAGAATCTGTTCGTCCTTCTGCCCAAACGCATGATCCAACGCCACTCTGCATTATTGCTTTATGGAATAATCCTTTTCCCATGGGCGATACCATATGAAGACAAACGGATGCGGCGCCTGAACTTTCTCCAAAAATTGTTACGTTATTTGAATCACCACCAAACTGTTCAATGTTAGCTTGAACCCATTTCAGTGCCATGTTTTGGTCTTTGAGGGAAGCGTTTCCCAAGACCCCAAGACTTTCATCCTTCAGATTTAGGAAGCCAAGTGCTCCCAATCGGAAATTCATAGATACCAATATGACACCCTTGTTAATCAAATATTCTGGACCGTAAAAGTCACGTCTTCCAGAACCACATACGAATCCACCTCCATGAAACCACACCATGACAGGCAGGCTAACTTTGGTACCTGATCCTTGCTGCAGTTTTGGCGTGAACACGTTCAAGTATAGGCAATCTTCAGATCCGGTGGTAAGTTCAAACAAGATATCTTTGTGGTAGCAGATATTTCCTTCTTTTGTTGCGTCTCTTGTTCCTTGCCATGGTTTCGGTGGCAGGGGAGCCTTAATAAAGTAAATACTTAATCATTCAACACTATAAAAAAACTTCAAGAAATACTTACTTTAAATCTTAATTCTCCAACTGGGGGCTGCGCATATGGGATTCCCAAAAATGTATAAAACTGAAATCCGTTTTTCGTTTTCTCAACCAGTCCTTTCAAAACTCCCTGCTTCGTGGTAACCACTGCATCGGGATTCATAGTGACGGTGAAATGTAAATTTTGAGTTACCTTGGTTCGTTTAAATAAACATGCTGCATTGTTTTATTATACTATTATACGATCATAGAAGTATTAAAAATGTATATACTGGCAGAACACTTAAATCTAAATGGCCAATGTACATTTACATATCCTTCATGACATATCCTTATATCTAAGATATACAATGTTAATAGTCAATTGTGTTTGATTTTCTAATTTTACAAAGTGCACATGTCATTGGGTACTTTGTCATAATTACTTGCCAGTAAATCGAGCTCGTCCCAAAAGTTCATTCTAGACAGTTCAGGGAAATCTTTTATTTGCAACTCATTCCCAATTTCAAGCAATTGGTTGCTAGCTGTTGGTGGCCAAATTATGTTGTTAGCATATGCAGGAATGTTTGGGTTAGAAGTTTTTGAATATTGAGTCCACATTTTAACGATACGTGTTATGGTATTTAACTCGATAGAATTTGGTTCAAGGTTTGGTAATAACGTCGTTTTAAACATATAAAATATATCGTCGCAGTGGCATGCTCCTAAAAAGTACAAAACATTTAAGTGAACGTTCATTTAAAAAATGTTTAATTTAAGTTGCGGGCGCCTTATTTAAAACATGTTTATATTTACATATTTATAGGGTACACATTTACCTTGGGATCGAACATTAAAAATGTGTTTATATCCGTTTAAGTTTCCATCAAACACAAACCTGTACAAATATATTGCACACGAGTTGAATTGAAGTGTCGTTTTCAACATCACATAAATTCCACGAAGGAAGAATATGTCCGTTTGCATCTGCAAATAGCCACGTATCATAATGATAAATAATATAATTTTATGGGTTTTGAAATATTACATCAATATATTGGCGTCTATTGTCTCGTAGCGCAGGATCATTTTTGCCAAAGTAAAAGTTTCTGATTTTTGCTGATATTTCATCAACTTGCTCTTTCTTGTCCATTAAATTGTAAAACCAAGGTATTGTATAACAAAAATCTTTGACGCTTAATTCTACGTTGTATTTAACTTCCATCGCATCAAATAATAACCCTTCATGGGAAGTGTAGCCAATGATCATTGGCACTTTGATAAAATTGCCCAAGCACATTACTTCTAGTGGATCTTCCATTAAAAAAGAAGGCTCAAATGAATTAGGACCTTCTATGACGGGTCCAAAAGGTTCCATGTCACATGCTCCTCTTGCCTGCAAAGTTTACAGTATCTAATAAAATAAATCATAATAGTTGAAGAGTAATTTGCTCACGTTTTTACATTGACATTGTGCATCTAAAAGTTCTTCTTTTGTACAATCCATCAGTTTATCAAAAATTTCCCTTTGCGTTTTTCCTTTTAATTTAAAATGCGATAGTATTTCATCAGGCAATCCTCTTCCTCGTGCCCACGGATTCAATGCACTCCCACTTTGCATTATAACTTTGTGAAATAGTCCTTTAGCCATTGGCGAACACAACATGTAGTTGATGGATGCGCTTCCTGCGCTTGATCCAAATATAGTGACATTATCTGGATCTCCACCGAAACAAGAAATGTTATTTTGAATCCACTTTAAAGCCATAATTTGATCTTTTAATCCAGCATTACCTGGAATTCCCAAAGATTTGTCTTCCAAAGCTAAAAACCCTACAATAGATGTGGGGTGTAGAGTGATTGAGTCCTGAAAAATATATGATGAAGAGTACTCGTACCAAATATTCCAAGGCGATAGTTAATAGTAACTAAAACAACGTCCTCTTGCATGAAGTAATCTGGTCCATACATTTCCACTTTACTGGAACCCATCACAAATCCTCCCCCATGTATAAACACCATAACGCTTTGTTTTGTTTGTGTTGGTCGTAGGTAAACATTCAATTTCAGACAATCTTCACTACCAACTTTATTTAAATAAAATTGATGTTTGGAATAACATTCGTCTCCTTCCATAGTTGCGTCTAAGACATCAAACCATGGATCAACTGGTTGCGGTGCCTGTGATTATTTCTCTTTAGTTAGTTACGATTAATGGTGGTCAAACAAACTCACCTTAAAACGCAAATTTCCTGTTGGCGTTTTAGCGTATGGAATATTATGAAATGCCAAATAAAGTTTTCCATCAGAAGATTTAACTAATTTCCCTTGGATTCCTCCAAGTTTTGTTTTTACGAGTGTTTTGCTGGACATTGTCTAGTATGAGAAGCACTACTCGTATGTTACCGCTCGAGTGGATTTGTGTCAACATACTACTGATAATTCTTGTAAACACCGAATGAAAGTGAAAGTGTAGTTATAAATAGCCTTCAACTCGGATCCAATAAATGTTTAATTCTAGATTAAAATATTGTCATTTATTTGGTACAACCGTGATGTTTAAAAATTACAGTATAATTCATAATTTATTGTTTGTAATTGCATCGATTTTATCCCAAAATAACATCCTGTCAATTTCTGGAAAATCAATAATTTTGAGCTCTTCTCCGAAATGAAGCATTGTGCTGCCGTTTGTTTTGGGCCACGAAACATTTAATAAGTCGTTACGCTTTGGAGGATTTGGATTAGTAGTTCTTGCAAAGTTGGTCCAATATTTGATAAATATTTGGATAGTTTTCTCTTCCTTGCTGTTGGGCGTAATTTCTGGAGTTATCATTGTTTTGAACATGTAAAATACGTCGTCACCATGACACACTCCTGTAAATTGTAGAAACTTTGTGTATGTAAGCCGACTTAAGATTGTATTATAATTTACCTTCCTCTTTAATATTTCCGAAGTGCTTGTATAAATTCAAATCCCCATCAAAAGCAAAACGATAAAGATACATCGGATATTGGTTGTTTTGCAGCATTGCTCTCCACCCTTGATAAATGCCTCTCAAGAAGAAGTTGTCCGTTTGCAACTGTAAATGAATAATGGCTATTACTTCTGTACACGAATATTCCTTTAAAATATAAAACGTACATTGTGGAAAAATGGTCGACATGATTGCATAGATGGATCGCTGGTTCCATAATAAAAAGTTCTTATTTTGTCTCCAACCGTTTTCAAAATTCTACTCCCCTTTTGTAATTTGTATTTGAATGGTACGGCATGATCAAAGTTGGTAACTAACAAATTGAGTTTTGCTTTTCTTTCAAGTATACTCATCAACATGCCTTCGTGTGAATTGTAGCCAATAATCATTGGCATCTGATTATAGTTGCCAGAGTTCATAATATTTAGTGGATCATCGAGCAATAGCGACGGCTCGAATGGATTGAATCCTTCGATCACAGGGGAGAATGGTCGTGCATCCGATACACGGGTCAACTAAAGAAAGCGCAATAAATAATTCTATTCAAATCAAGAGAGTTTAAATCCTTACATCTTTGCATTTATATTGCGCTACCAACAATTCCTCTTTGCTGGCATTCATTAAAACATCAAGAATTTCCGATTCAGTTTTTCCTTCCATTTTGAAATACTTTACGAGATCGTGGGGCAAAATTGTACCGCGCGCCCAGTGATTTAAAGCACTGCCACTTTGAAGGATAGCCTTGTGGAACAATCCTTTTGCCATTGGGGAACATATCAAATAGTGCGCGGCCGCCGCGCCAGCACTCTCACCAAACAACGTCACGTTGTTTGCGTCTCCACCGAAGCATTCAATGTTTTCCTGGACCCAGCGAAGGGCCATGACTTGGTCTTTCAGTCCTGCATTACCAGGGACTCTAAGGGATTTGTCATTTAAACTTAGGAACCCTTCAAGAAGGTAGAATTAATACATAAATGTTACTTTTATTGTGAATTTGTTTACCAAAAATGCCAAGACGGTAGGTGATTGAAACCAAGACGATGTTTTCGCACATGAAGAACTCGGGACCGTATGCTTCAACTTTGGCGGACCCTGTTGTGAATCCGCCACCATGGAGCCAGACCATGACTGGTTTTCTAGCTGCATTATTCGTTGAATGGGTATAAACGTTCAATTTCAAACAATCTTCGGAACCAACAGGCGTTAGGAATACCTGATGTTTTGAATAACATTCATCTCCTTCAATGGTTGTATCTAGCACACCAGTCCATGGTAACGCTGGCTGAGGTGCCTATGGATGAGAAAACAAACATCCTGTATTCTATTTGCCTAGTGTTCCAAGGTTATTCCACTTATTTCTACAGTACGAGGCAGCGTACCGTCCCCACCATCTAGTGACGCTCACTAGTTTTTACTAACTTGACGGGAGTTTGAGTTCAGCTAACAGTCAGCGTCTAGGTTTATCGTTAGATTTGTTAGAAAGTGCAAGTAATTCATGTTGTCGTGCGCATACCTTAAATCTTAAATCTCCAACTGGTGGTTTGGCATATGGTATTCTGTGAAACGTGTAATAGTTCTGGCCGTCACTTGCAGAATCAACTTTTCCTCTCACAGTGCCAAGCTTCGTTTTAACAATCGGTTGCTCATGAGCCATGACTGGCCTCGTGTCGTACTGAGTATTCACTTCAAAGTCCAAGTTACGACTAATGCCTAGTACACGTTAGCAGACATGTTTCGCGATCGTTTCAGATACCGTCACTGACGACGCGTCTACGCAACTGTCCAGGTTGCAAGTTTCATTTAACGATTAGCGTCCACCAATTATTGTTAATAACTCTTATCGTTTTAAGTTAATCTACGAAAAAAGTAATATTTAGATAAAGGAATAGTTGTGGAGTCGAATTAAAGATTTACACTTATATATGCTTCGGATACTTAAGTTAAAATTCGCAAAATTCTGATATTCCCGTCATCAAATGAAGGCAGCGATAAAGAATTTATATTGGGTGATCTCTACTCGATTATAGGCAATTAGGGGTGCATAAATTGGGCGCATATCTCATCAATCAGGGCAGTGATTCTCAACCACTGTTGAGATATCTATAGATATCTAAATTATTAGATATATACGATTTATATACTTATCATTTTCTTTGTGTGCTGCCAGCTTTTGGAATTATTAAAAGCGTGCCATAAGAAAAAAAAGGTTGAGAATGATTGGTCTAGGACAGGGTTGGCGAACCTTTTGACCTTTGTGGGTCAAAATTGAAGAAATCGCTAAACAAATCTGTCAGTGTGGGTCACTCGCTCAGGGAACTCAGGACACGGTTCGCGCGAACCGGTGCAAAAAAAGGAAATGAAGATACACAACCTACGTGTGGGTAACCCTGGTCTAGGAAGACACGTCCACACTATCAATGTGTCGCGAGATATGCATGACGTCTCCCATTTCGAACGTGAGATTAGAGACGCCTAGACGTCTTTCAAAGATTTATCCCTATGACAATGATTGCTGATTGTGAGACAAATCTGAGGCATAACGGAACCCAGGTCTTGCGTAACGGTTGTGGTGGTGTGTACTAATTTGAACAGGTATGTAAATAGGTACTATTGGGACCGACGGAATTATTTTTTGGTGAAAAGAATTTTTTATTGCAAATACAATGGCGTAGGGTTACAATGAGCTAAATGAGAGTTTTTAAGTTTTCAATTATTAATCAAGATGTGTTATCCCAGGATTTTGACCGAAAACTCATTTGAGGTAGACCCATGTATGAGTCGGTCGAAATCTTACATTATTATATGTATCTCATACATGCTCACCTCCGACTTATTTTTAGCATGTTCTCAATCATGTACATATAATCCGTTCCGAACTATGACATGACGTTTATTGAAAATTGCAATTCATTAACGATCGATAAGTAACGAGACAAATAACAATGAACATATCTAATATTTATTATTGCATAGGAAACCTTCGTAAATGTTTAATGGTTTACGTTAATTTAAAAGCTTAGTTTTGCAATTCACTTATTGCTGCCATATTACATACTTAAAATAAATGAACATTTACTTTTATGAAAAAAGCACGTACAAATCAACATTTGCAGTTACATTATAAGTTATTGTTTTGCCATGGCATAATTTTCAATAGACTGCCAAAATTTCATATATTTTTCCTCCGGTTGACATTGAATCGACAACTTCTCGTTAATATCCATATATTGCATCTTCTCTGCATCAACGCATGGCCATTTTGGTTCAAGTTGTGGATCGTTCTGAACACCGTTTGGACTTCCATACTTCGCAAAATTAGTCCACCACTTGGTCATGCGTTGCACTGCAATCTCTTCTACACTCCCTGCCTTAATTTGTGGAGTCAACAGATTATTGGGAAATAGATATAATAAATCTTCGAGGTGACAAACACCTTCTAGCTTCTGTTGAAACAGAACGCTAAATCCGTTCAGCTCGGATTGAAGCGACAATCTGTACAAATACATTTTTTCAGAAGAATGCATCAATGCACCTTCAATTGCTGTAATAATCCCACGAACAAATAGAGTGTGCGTAATTAGTTTATAGAAAATATGCTTGTTGTTTATACTGGGCTTATCATTGCCATAATAAAAATCAATTATCTTCTTTGCTATTGCTTTTGCTTTCTCAGAGCCGCGGGGAACTCCATAAGTTACTGGAATACCATCTTGGAAGTCTGTAAATAATAAATCGGTTTGCATCACACGTTCCATGCCGCCATAAATAAGACCCTCTTCAGAATTGTAACCATATATCATGGGCACCTTAGTGAAGGCACCCGATGCGATAAGTTGCAAGGGATGGTGAGGCAGGAATGATTGTGGATTATTTGAATCCTCAACCACTGGTGCAAACAACCTGAGAATGCCCGGATGGTAAGTCTAATAAACAAAATATTAGTAGTAACATTTTGGAACGAAATCTAAATTCTTACCTCCGGATTTGAGTTTTGTGCTGCAATTAGTTTTATCATTGGAACTGTCATCAAATAGGACAAGGCTTCCGATTCGGTTTGAACGTCTTTTTTCAAAAGCTTGCACATGGCAATACCATTATGTTGCCCATAAGACCAGGGACATAATGAGGTACCACTTTGCATAATTGCTTTGTGGAAGAGGCCTCTCGATAAAGGAGAGAGTAGGTGCAAGTGCACAGATGCGGCACCTGCACTCTCGCCGAAAATGGTAATGTTATTTGCATCACCACCAAAGGCATGTATATTTTCTTTAACCCACTTAAGGGCTAAAACCTGATCTTTCATGCCAGCGTTGCCAGGAACTTGTAATGATTTGTCCGCGAGACTGAGAAACCCTGGCATAGGAAACATTTATATGTAATGATTTAAAATATGGGAAAATTTGCATATCCTACCTAATACACCGAGACGATAATTAATGGAAATAAACACAATATCTCTTTCAATCAAAAACTCCGGTCCATAATGCTCGCGTTTGCTAGAACCAGACACAAATCCGCCTCCATGTATCCAAACCATAACTGCTTTAGATGTACCTTTTGCAATGGGGGCAGGAGTGTATATATTTAAAAAGAGGCAATTTTCAGAACCATCGGTTTTCTTAAAGAAAATATCTGTACTGTAACAATTTTCGCCTTCTAGAGTTGCGTCGCGAATGCCATGCCACGATTCGGCTGGTTCTGGTGCCTAAAGTAGATTTCAAACACACTGTATAAAACAAGTAAACATTCCTACTGGAGCGTAGAACAAACCAAAATAAACAGAAAATCCTTAGTTACGAGCTTTTGTTATTACCTTAAATCTCAAACCGTCAACTGGAGGCTTCGCATAGGGAATGCCAACAAACGAGTTGAACATAAATCCATTTTTTGTCTCTTCGATTTTTCCTTTCAGCTGACCTTGCTTCACAGTAATCACTGGAGAGTTCGACATGATCCAGGTCAATTTCGTTCAGTCAGAAGTTTTAGCACGAAGTTTGTTGAATGGTCGTCGCACAACAATTATATACCTAGCAGTTACAATCTTAACTTATTATTTGACAGTTATGGTAATTCATATGTAGATACTGTATTATTCATATGTATTCATATGTATCTACTAGAGCAGATTGCGTTTGTTGGTGTTGGGAGCGGAGGGGGAAAACGTGCTGGCGTTTTGTCCTAGCCGCTTTTATGGGATTTCGGTTATGGTGTACAAATTCTGCTGGCCCGATTAGCTCCTTATAACCGACATTTACTGTACTTGCCCTGGTTTATGACCTTGAAAGCCTTCGCTGCATCCCTTCGCTCAAGTCAATATTAAAAATGTTTGAATATTTTTACACCAATCGAAGGCTAAATTATTACTGAATACTCCCGTCTTTATTTCATTTCAATCGATCAATTGTTACCCGAATTATGCACAAAATAAATTCACAACCCTCACCAAATGTATACCTTATAACCGAAAATGTACCCGTGTTTGTTCCATTTCTACCACCATTTTCAAGTTCGGTCCCATCAAATTTGTGCCATGTAACAAGTTGTTCCATATAACCAGTGAACCTTATAAACGGCATCTACTATATATTTAAATAACATGGGTCCGAACGTCAACTCGGAAGGTTTGCAATATTTACGTATCAGATATAAAGATATATGTTAGAAATGCATCCACATGCACTGCGCACTACGCGGGCGACCTCCTTCGGGACAGCCGTGCAACTGGCGCGAAGGCCAAGCAGACTCACCGCCTGCAACGCAGATACAGACGAGCGTACAGCAACGCGTGAAGTAACTCTCCCAAAACAACCGTTGCTCTTTTCACTATTGATTAAACGTTGTTAATCTTAAACCTCGTGCATTA